>SJOL01008950.1:15512-76572 GCA_004794785.1 Opisthorchis felineus | reverse complement strand
CACTCGCAAAGGTTTTGCAGTTAAGAGCATTGTGCGACCAAAGAGCCCCGACTGGCTCCGTTTCTCGCTCGTGCAAATTCTCCAGATAAAAGGATTTTCAAACATCGGTCAGCGGTCAGCGTCGGCAGAGATCAGAAGCGAACACGGTCTAAAAAGTTGTTTAAACCTCACCCGACTGTGGGCGTTTGCGATTATCTACAAGGGCGAGTCTCTCTGGCTGGTCACCAAAGACAATACTTTATAGTGACTCGATGTGACGACCGAAAGGTCGTACATAGTCTCGTAAGGGTAACTAGATGACCCAGTCGCGCCTAAAAGCCAAAAAAATCGAAAGTATGTCCACCTTAGATCTCCTTGCGCTGACTAGTCTGAGTTCAAAATGTATTATTCCATATTCTATTATTCGATATTTCGGCTCAAACGAAAGCGAACATCGTTCCCAAGGAGCGCAGCTTCAACGAGGTGGAAATAGAGGCGCTGGAATCACCCAGGAGAGAGACAAACAACTGTGCTGCCAAGTCTCCTTAAAAGCACACCAAAAATTTCTCTTGAACCAGAGTTTGAACCAAGGAAAATTTCGCATAAACTTTTAACATTTGGCTGAATTTATTCGAAACCTGAAAATCTCCACAGGCAGTCACACTTCTGCCAGGGTATGTTTAGGCGTACTCAAGGTCTACTTTTGGCGCGAGATTCGCAGTTTTAATGGCGGTGACGGCTCAGCATGATGTGTCCTTGAAGATAGTGGGGAGTGTTGAAAAGCTGCTTTTTCCTGTGTTAGATCTGGAAATATTTTGAAACAGTACGTGAACAATAATTACCTCTTCAGTGTCCGCACAAACTCAAAATGGAACAGCCATTCACAGTTCATGTTAGAAGAAGTTTCCCATCTTTGCAGTAGGCATCCAGCCAGACAAATCCATGGAATTCATTGCAGCTGATAAAGTCGGCGGGCTTTTACGACCGTCAGGACCTAGGATATTCTCGAGTCCACGAGGGCGCATGGTGGTTTATTGCCGCCATTCAACCTAGACAATAAGATAGTCGTATCTAGATGAGGGACTCAAAACAGAAACGCCTAAAAGGCCTGCCAGAATACATCAGGGTATAGGTTAGACTGTGGCCCGAAACAGCAGGCAGATAATAGTGGTTACAACTTCCAACTGCTGTAGTGAGGCGACACCGCCCAATTTCAAAACCGAATATCGTCGCTCTGTTGGAGATAGGGGATTGCAGTATGCGGTCAATGCAAACCAGCGTAGCTATATTTGAATATGAGGAAATTTAATTAGTTAGGTGGTGCGCCAGCAAGTTCATAGCTAGTTATATAACCGTCCATGAAGCCACGTAGGAATGACATATCTGTGAATAGATGGTTTGCAAAATCACAGCTTAAGCGTACATGCCTTCCAGGCTAGCTCTGCTGACCAATCTGTTAGCTGGCAGGCATTTGGTGAGGTAGGGTTTCCGCGTATTCGAGCGTTATGGGGCAAAGAGGGGCTTAGGAAGCCATCACATACAGTTTTTGGAGCGGTTCAGTATTGTTCGTTAAGGAAGTGGGATAGAGAGCTGCAGAGGAAGACAAGGTAATATTTGGGGGCTACGATAAACAGCAGTATACCCTAGGGATATTGTATTTCTGATATAGCTTGCAGCCAGGAAAAGTGTTAACTAATCATGGAAGTCACGTCATTTAGGGGAATTAGTGGTTCAAAGCATGAGGGGACAACAGATCGTAGAGTAACATGGGGTGCATGGTGGCGTTTCATGTTTGGACAATGACATAACCTCAGTCTGGCGCAGTCACGACCTGGGGAAACGTGTTGAGGCCTTGCCAAACAAACTGCCTCAGGAGGACCATTCCACAATCATTTTGTGAGTCCTGTTACCTTACACATAGGACAGCGTTTTTCACTCTGCTATGATCAATGTCTCAAATTCGTGGGAGGATTTCCTTCGATATATGCTAAAATCGGGGCAGGCTTGCGCTAGTGGCGCAGGCGTTCGACAAAAGCGGCTTTCTTTTCAATTTTCTGTGAATATTTTTGAAATTACCGACAATTGCAGAGTTTGGCCGATCATCCTAGTCACCCGCAATGTGTTTTACCACTAAGAGAATTCGGGGAAGGAGTGGTGGTACACGTTGTAGGGTTAAAGGTGCTTGCGTTCAGGGTCCTTCGAGGTGTATGTAGCGCCATGGTTAGAACAATAAATGGAAGAGAGGTCTGAAACTACAACAGAATATGGAATATGAGACCAAGCAATGGGTCCGGGTGCGTTTGGGAAGAGGGCAAACAGCTGAATGGAGAGTTGTTAACCGTGCAGCCTTTAGTATTGTCGGGTCCATGAGGTGTGGAAGAGAAGGACAGGTCACAGAGAGAGTTGGTAGATATTAAGGGATGGTTAGCGGACGAAAGAGCTGACCAGTTGGGACAACTGAGGACGGACAAGCAAGGCGCACTGAGATAATGGGTGATAAGAGCAAGGATCCCTCGAGAGCTTTGAGGACATAAACGGGAGTGGTGGTATCCTGGGAGTGAACGATTCTCGGATGTGAGTTGGAGAATATTTGTTCCTGTTCTAATGAGACGAGATAAACCTTACAATCCCCAGCTAGGTCATCAGCAGTCACAGTTAGACTGCACTGGGAGCGGCTGTCTCAGTCGCGCACGCGTTCGGATAATTTAGACATGATTATGGAGGTGAAGATGAGTGGCAATTTTTTGGGATAAACGGTGAGTTGCGGAGGGCCTAAACCCATGTGACAGAGGTGAAAAAGTGCCTCCTGGTAGCAATAAATGGCGATCAGCTTGCAGTGTGTTGGTTGTCTGATATGTGGAAGCTCTGTTTTTACCTAGAACCGGGTGCTGAAGGCCACAAAACGGCCGGTTTACAGTCGCAAGCCCCGGAGCTGGTAAACAGTGTCCAAGATCAAAGGTCCGATTTGGTGTGGGTTACTCCGGTTAAATATGTGATTATCACAATTCACCTTAACGATGTTGCTTGTATCAAGCCGCAAGGTATAATTTTCAGGAAGCAGAGGTGGAGTGAAGTTATGATCAGGGAATAGAGTTGACACCAAATGTCAACCTACTCACTAGATGGTAGCTACGGCTGCATCCATGGGTACACATTCGAAGACACATTAGGTCCTTGTATCTTAGGGGGCAAGTCTGTACCACTTGATCGTACAACTGTCTTGCATAAAGCCCTCTTTGGAGTTAACTTCGCAGCGTCCAATAATGCGTGTGCTCACAATTCTCGCGACATCAGTGTACACACGGATTCTCTATCATCGGCAATTGAACTAAATGATCAAATAGTATGTTTGTCTTTATAAAAGTAAAACATCTGAACATTTCTATCTAACGTGTTTAAGTGATTATAATTTCCCCCCTTCCGAATGCTTTTCGAGCGAAAGAGGCTTCCGGTAAATGAGAGGTTGGGTGACTAGCCGTTAGGTTTGTGTCGATGCAACCAATAAGTATAAATATATAATTCGCAAGTCGGTTGTGTATTCTCAGGTATGGGCATGGCAGACGGAAAACATGTACGAGTATAAAGGAAGGTCGTTGGCTGTTGGGTTTAGCTATTATGCATAGTTGATGCCTCATACGCAGCGGCGTGCGATTAAAGATTCCTGATCTCCGTTTTCCAAGACTATCAACGCCTTAAAGAGATGACACCTACGCCTTGATCGAACAAGGTTTAGTCGATAAGTCTTTCACTGTTAATTTCTACATATACATGGCAGGGACATGGTAAGGAGAGTTTAAGACTGTAACGCGCAACTTTATCGGAAGACGGGTTTTCTTATTTTGAGTATTTTGCGCCTGAAATGATCTTCCCCAACACAGCATTCTAACCACTGTTCAGAAGAATTTTAGATACGCTGAAAGACCCGTCGTCAAACCCCGAGAAATCAAAAAGCATTGCTACATTTTTTGCTTGTGCCTTTCAGGTAAACAGAATCCGTTGAACACAAGTAACCCGTGAAGCTTGGGAAAAAGCATTCATCCCATGTTTCAGCCGTGAATCCATGAGGATCCCTAGAGTTCCTGTAAGTGCTACTCCTGTTTTGGGGTTTATCGGAAAACGGCCTGAAGTAATCTGGCGTAGTGCACCTTCCAAATTTTGTGACGTTTTTTCTAGCCGAAAGACCTGCTGCTGTATGGCTTCTCACTGTCTTTGGAAGACGCGTGGACAAAGGGTGGCTGCAACATCTCGAGTACTCTGACGTCAAATCTCTAACGCTACGTATGCTACTTTTTGTGCCCAGGGACCCGTACCAAGGGCTATTAGAACACCATGTAAAAAGCTCTACTTTGTGTACGAATACAATCGGATAAATGTTGGTTTGTTTCCGGGGTAGACTCTGATGGTGATTCAGTCTAAAACAAGACATTGGGTGATGATGCGATTGATTCTGCTAAAGTTATTTCTCACTCAGAGTCTGTGGGTAGTGATTGTTGCGTGGCCTCTGTTTATGTACAATCGATGCATCAACGGGCCCCGGCTAATTCGGCTGAGGAATTCGCTGGCAATTTTGGCTCTGTGTACAGGTGTACTACAGTCTGCCATTGGTGAGAAACCTTCCAGATGCCTCTCGTCGTATCAAGAGAAGGGTTACCCTTAAACATCCACTCTGGCCGGGGATTCGAACCCTATAACTCAAGTACGATGGCAAATAGAAACGACCATCAGGAAACCTCCTCATTCAAGATCGACTGACTCCCCTCCACGGATCAAGCTCTCATAAGCATGAATGCCTCCAGTAGATTAGAAGCTCCTTGTTTTTGGAGTTATTATTTGTGATGCGCCGTTTCTGCGGCTAACGGTAGCGGGTCTTTTCTGACAGTGGCGAAATCGAAACACTTATTGTCCGTGGTTTCTACCGGAAAGTGGAAAATGGTAGCCCAGCACAACTCCTGAAGTTCTGGTGGTAATATTATGCTCGAAACAAAAGCATAAACTTACATGGCGCGTTTGGGGTTTAAAGTTCTCTTCTAAGCAACAAACCTGAGCCTAAAAATCACTTAAAATGGTGGTGCAAGACACGATATTGTGAATTTCAAAGTTGTAAAGAAGTACCTCTGTGTAACGTCAAAGCCAGCGACCAAACCCCCCACGGAAATGTGCAAATCGTAAATGGCCGCACTTTCTGCTAACCTTCTGGGCCTGAAGAACATTCGCAGTGAAATTGTAATAAATCCGGATACAGTGACTTATGATATCTCGTCGTTCAACGAAAGTTGGCTTCATGACGATGTTGAGAATCTCAAGATTAGGAACCCTTGGCATATGAGTGTCAAATGGATTGCTCTATTACTCATTGTGGATGAGCGTGAGTGGCTGCAAATAACCCAGAACAGTGCCCCTTGCAAGACAGTGGGACAGGTGAGATATTCCGGTGTTGTAGGGAGTATGCTGGGTCCAAAAGGATCGATGGCACCTTCGTGCACCGAGGTTCTAGTTATACAGTGCTCTTTGATATTGCGCTCGAAGGCTGTAGATTTTGTCCCTTTTTCAAGGGGTGCAGTGCCCTTCCCAGTAGTCTGGGACGTGCTTGTTTGCTAAAACTCACGTCTGATTTCAAAAGACCTTACTGAAACGCGCCCTACTTGGCAACCTAGCCACTGCTTGGTTTTAGCGTTTGCTCCACGGCCCTCTGATAACAGCCATAGCGGTTATTTCCATCAAGAATAAACTGGAGAATATCCGAATCTGACTTTACATTGACGAGGAAAAGAGCGATTTCAGGGCCATCGCGTCAGCAGTCTACGCTGGGGGTTAGGCCATGCGCGTTAGAATGTACGCTAACCACTCGTAAATTACTCATCGGGAGAAGCTTTCTCACACAACCAACGTCGCTCCCTTTTCGGAATTGCAAGGATCCACGAAAGTTGAATCAGGAGCCGCGAATTTCGTTCGCTTTTGACCCTTTGAACCCCTCGGTGACCTAACAATTCGAATGCCCTTGGCGACCTCGTCATTCCCAAACCGAAAAAAGCGCTAATTTTATACATACATACCTAGGCTTGGTGCAAGCTTCATTGTCAATATTACACACCACCCTACCAACAAGTACTACTACCAGACAAGTCCCACAAACAACGAAACAAGGCCGCAACCTTGTCCACTGGATTTGACTTACCAAAGCTTTCTTTGCGCTAAATCTGATCCCTGGGGAAGAACTGACCCATAGACACCGTCTTATCATTCAAGGCCCCTGATAAATTGCTCAAAACACTCGCAGGCGCGCGTGCTAAGGCACATGTACTTGAATTCCCCGTACAAATCTCTCCCATATCTGTATGTCGCTGAGCCCCTCCAGTGCTATCTATCATGTGCTAGTGAAACATACCTCAAGCTTTCAGTGAGAAGGTCCCGATCAATATCGAGCAGAACGAAACCAAGAGAAAAAGTCATTTCATCAACTCCTTGGACCCCTTGCCACGCGCGAGTGCCTGGAGAATTTGAGTGATTTCCTCTGAAGTTAATGTACGCACATACTTCGAAGTTGGCCGTATCATTAGCAGACAGCTGATGCACCCCGAAACCGCATCAGTCCTTGTGAGAAAGGTAACCGCATTAGCGAAATTGATAAAACATTGCAACGACACCCCGTTGGGACTAAGGACCCTAATAAAGCAAAAGCCGCATAAATTGCGTCCACCAAATCCCCTGTGCAGAATGTCTGGCCAAATGAATAAGAACTGCAACACAGTCAGCTTGCAGAAAGCTGTCAATACCCACCCATTTTTGGTTTGTCAGAACACTCTGCAATCAACAACGATAAACGTTATTAGATGCCTTTCCGTAGCACCAATCCGTTCTCGTTTTTAGTTGAAGCCTAATCATGAAACATCCGTGGTCCTCCAGCACAAACTTGGCGTAATTCTTGCAAACCATATTTCATTTTTGAGCTTGCATTATTTATTTGCATACATTACCATGCGCATGCCCATCTAAACTTCATGGAACTTGTCAACCGAAAGGCGATCTCCGGCAAATTCTCTCAGTTACACGTCGGATCCGCCGTTTTCACCGGTTGTCCATCACAATTACTGATAATCGCGGATTCCTCACCGGCTGCTTTAGCTATGTCTGGCCCATTTTAGGACGTCATGGTCGAACTCAGAAACACTGTTTTAAAAGGTATGAAGCCATCTTAGTATACGCTCGGTGAGGGGAAACAAAGAACAGCCCATTATTTCACTCCTAGCTCCAGTCACAGTGGGTTTGCAGCACGCGTTTTTCTCCGTTAGATGCAGCCATCCTTTGAAAGCTTCTATCAAACTTTCTGTACCTTTCTGGATGGATTCTTTTATACCAAACTCCAACCTTCACCCAAAATGCCGTCTTTCGTGGCCATAAACTCAAAGTTTTCTATAGGAGGTGCGCAAGCTGAGCGCGATCTATCGGTCACATTTTCCAGGGAGGGACCGCTTCTAGTTGAGTTATTGGCTCTTCAGAAAGAAGACTACCTTTTCTACTGCTTTCTACAAAGTCAAATTTCCAACATTACCAGACCACCTGCTGACCCATTCCCTCCGAAGTTGCTACGGTTCTGTTTTTCTTCTGCACTGCTGAATCGGCAGGAAACCCATGGGAACGCGCGTTGAACTGGAACTTTGAGCCCATCGAAGGGCGCACAATCTGAGCCGTTACGGACCCGGGTGGATGGAAGCTAGTTCGGAGGGTGACAAAGGTGTATTGCACAAGCGTGAATGCCCGGAGTGAGTTGTTAGAATTTTTATATTGATCCAATAACAAGGACCCTCAAGCAGCAATCGGAATTCGCGGCTTTGTGCTCATTCATACACCATTTTGGAGCCGACTTGGGCATATATTTGACGTTTCCGCAACTCGTGCAGTTTTTGAGTCTTAACAGTGACGGTAAGTTGAGTACATTCAGTGTCGCATCTACTTCTGTTCAGTGGCCTAATTGTGACTGGGTTCCTGGCCATTTTTCTGCTTCTAGCTTAGTTGACAAAACCCAATTTAGTCACCGTCGTGTCTTAACCACACACAGGTCGTACAGTGTCACTGTTTTACTAACTGGCAGAAAAAGGATTGGGCGAAGTTTTTCAGTTAGATGCGGCAGCTTTCTGGAACGCTGCTGGATTGTTTATGACATTGTACTCATTGAGGTCGTCAGCTGGGTTTTATGCCCCTCAGCGCCCCCAAGCGCTGATGTGACCTGTCCGTAGACCCCATGCGGGACAAGAGGACCTACCAACGCGACTCGGTTTACATCAGCTGGGCTTTCTGGTTGTATTAATCCCATGCGATCAAGCTGAAATATAACATACCCTATGCCGTTTCCGCCACGTACTTAGGCGAAGAGACATGTGAGATAGACAGTCCCTCGAACGACCCGCGTTACCTTGTGGGTCAGATTAGTGAATCATGCTACGGCTATCGGAACGAAATCCCACATTATGGCATTGCCTTGTGAGTTAGGCTTGAGTCAAGCGCTCAAGGTGGAGTTACCTCAAATAAACACTCCCTCAGCATGAGTAATCAGGGAGTGTCATTCTCCGTCTTCAGAAAGTAAGCCTGCAGTATGTACCGGAATACCGAGGAGATCAGCTTGACGCCAGCCCTGATGAGACTTGGCGCTACTTGTCCTTTGTCGCCTTATAGTTACCCGTGAAATACAGCAAGCTGGATTCCGGTGTGATAAGGACTGGGTTAACTACATCCTCAAGCTCCGCTAGGTGCCAGAACAACATCATAGGTATACGCGGCTCAATTTTACTATCCGTAGATTTCCGAGGCGCACTTGACTCCATTGACCAGTCTGTTATCCTTAACACGCCTGTTCAGCAAAGAGTGCCCCCGATGTTCGTGAATATAATGAGCTTTCTGTATTGTTGTGCTTGCTAGTTTGTAAAGATGTACTGGGGGCTATTCATAAGTTTCTACAAAAATTGGTGCCTGGCAAGAATGCCTACATTCCAATCGTATTCAGTTTTGTAATCGACGAGATAATGAGACGAAAGTCGGATGTCTCAGAAGGTAAAGGAAGTAATTCCTAGGTTAGAGCCTTGGATGACAGTATCTTGGATGAAACGTGCATTAATGAGGTTATTCATCGTATGGGCTACACCCGTTTGTCCTAAACGCAGCAGTGTATGGATAATAAACATTGCTGTTCCAAATGACATGAGAAGACTTAAAAAGTCAGTGAAGTTGTTTTGTTCACTGCCAGCAGGTGGTGTTTCACCTGCTGAGGTTGCCATAACATGAAGAGAGGTGAATTCGATTGATATTGTTATGAGAGTTTCAGGAGGGGTTGTTGCGGATCTAGTCCCAGGCTTTTTGTTGAAAATGCCTCTTCAATCTCTGAACAACTAAGTATGAACTGCCAGACGGATGAAAATGGGCAGAGAGCACTTGGGTCCCATTCCTTGATTTTGGCCGTTGGATTCGGCCCCAAAATAAGCGGTCCCCTTTCCTTTCACTGCTGTTTGGACTTGAGACTCAGTCAGCTCTCCGAGACGGGCAACCAATGTTATAATGTATGACACACTTCAGGTGTGTTGGTCACAAGGAGGCAGTGAACAGAACCATCACTGGTGAAGCTGGTAGCAGATGTGTTTATGGTATTTCAGTGGATGCGATACGAGTATGGAGGAGTCACTACCAGCTTTTGATGCCTATGGGGTGGAAGTGCACCCTGGGCATTCGATCATAGATATCGAGTACATAGACGAAGTAGCTATTGGATCTGATGCCGTGATAATGCAAACAATGTTAAATGATCTAAATAATTCTGCCTCACGGTTTGGCATGCGCTTCACACCTGCAAAGTGTACAGTGCTGCTGCTGGCTAGTTCAATCGTTACTGAAAGTGTTCAGCCCAATGATCCAGATGTTCTTTCCACAGATAAGCGAGGTGGTTTCACCAGGGATTGTTTCATTCACCAAAAGCCCGTGGGTTTGTTGCGCGTATCAGCTAGAATAGCTTACGCACATTCCCAGAGTTTCTTGCCTCCTCCACCTCCTCAGCTTTCAGGACCCACCAAGCTTCTCAGTCCCCACAGATGCTCTTTTGCACCTGATGTCCAACAGTTTCCCGAGCTTTATTTGGCTCTCGACCAGGAATACATATACGGGCTTCAGACAGTTTTAGAGCGTTCCTCGATATCCAGTGCTGTAGTTTCCTCTCCATTTGATATTTCCCGTTGCACTATAAAGCTCGATTTTTGTGAGGCATCAGTGTTCCCATCTGGTGTTGCTGTCAGTGATGATGATTTGCATGTTCCACACTTGCAAAGTGTAGAGTGTTGCTGCAGACCTAGGTAGGATCGCACCTGAACCTCATGCTTGCGAATGAGTCGGTTTGGTTAGCAGACAGATTAGTCTACCTGGGTAGCTGTATCGGAGTGAGATGGCGTAGGTACAAGTGACACGATGCTACTCTCCTATTGGAACCAACTCCTTGGAACTGGTCTATTTCTCCTGAATTGGACCGAGCCGTTTTGATCTTTTTGGAATCACTCTCTCTATTGGTCCTCCCTCGGTGTGTGACACCATTTTTCACTTCGCCTAATCCTGCAAAAAATTCGACCATCGGCGATGTTCACTTGCCTTGATTACTCCGACTTCATACAAAAGAGAGTAGACCATAACATTTTTAAGCATTCAGTTTGGAGGAACGTTCCTGGGTCCGCCGAATAAGTTTGTTCAGTTTGACCTTACAATTATAACTAGGCTCCTGAACGCTGTTGTATTACCGTTGCTGCCTTATAGTCGCACTTGTAATAAAAAGTATTTGACTGAATTTCACTCATCCTAGAAGCTGTAAGCTGAGTTGGTTGGACCCAACAGACCACCGGTGGTTTGACAGAGACGGAATGTATGGTGCGAAAGAACACCAGATAAATCAGTACACAAAAATGTTGACCACCAGCCGGAACGTGATAGGTGTGCTAAGAAGGTATGTGTTACAAAAATTAGTAGATTAGCAACCGCTCAAACGGGCGAACCAATACTCCGTTTGTAAACCAGTTACTATTGGCCGCAATTACGTTATCTTCAGTGAATACGTTTGATCCGGGATCACGGAAACCATACAGGTAATCCACCTTGGTTGGAAGTCTTATGGGTGCTAGTTGATACGAGTAGAACAGGTCCTTTTGGTTGTGCTTTCGTGTACCGAGAAATGCAGTGTTCTGTCACGTATAGTCATTTTTCAAACCATCACCAGTGGTCACACTGATCACAATGTCGTCAGCACATTTGACCTGTTCGAAGAAATCAGGAACAGTCGGGTACAGACATCCAGGTCAAAGTAAAGTTGTGCCGAAGTGATACCTTGTAAAACAACTGTGTCGGTTATTAGTGGTCACCCAGACATACGAACTAGGTTCAGTTGCCAAAACAGTCATATTCAAGCTTTATCAAATTTGCTTCTGTGTTTATTAATAAGAGTCACTGGGTCTCTGGTAGAACCGTGGCTTCATTGGAGACCCGGCAGCAGATTCCTCCCGGTTGTAAGCCCAACTCGATTCCGTGTATCATCCGTTGCTACCTTGAAATTTCGTCTGTGCAGATCGAGAAGCTTGGTGGGTCCGAGAGGCCGAAGAAATGGCAAATGTTGGAAACGTTCGCAGGTTGTCCCACTTGATTCGCCCGATTGGTCCTCGAAAACCTCCTGTTAATGAAACCACCAAAAGCCGAGATGGCTTTCTGATGTCCAACTAATGAGAACGTTTTAACCGCTGGACGCAATACTCCGAACAACATTTCAGTCCTAAAAGCCGCACACTGATCGCCCAACGGTTGACTATGACCGCCGGCGGATTACTCAATACGGTCGAAATACTTCTAAGATTAAAGAATCTTGTGTTGCTCAGAAGGTATCTGCTTTGCGCAGCCACCATTAGAGTCAGACAATTTAGCCTTAGTCCTTGCACCCTCAAGCCAGACCAGCCCCCTGCAGTCAGGGGGGGGGCTCCAGCCTGCCGGAACAAAACTCCACGTCCTCCCACTGCCTTGTGGGTCAGGCTTTCAAACCAAATCTGCTTTTGACTCTGTCCATCGTGAGAAACTTTGGAGGTGTCTGGTGAGTAAATATGTCTCTTCCAAATTTATATCCCTTATGAGGGCACCATATGCAAACTCCTGTGGGCGCGTACGAGTATACGGCAAACTTTCGCCTGGGTTCACCACGTCCAGTGGTGTAAGACAAGGCTGCCCTCTCTCATCTTTCCTCTTCAACTTTGTTATTGATGTGCTCCTTGAAATTTCTGTTTGCCTCCGGAATGTTCCTGGGACGCTCCCTCACAGACATTGAGTCTACGGACGATATTGCTCTCCTTGGTTTAGATCCTTCAAAAATGCAAACCGTTTTAAATAACCTAAATAACTGCCGCAGGGTTTGGCATGCGCTTCAGGCTTGGAAAGTAGAAAAAAATTGCTGCTACAAGATCTGGTGGGATCAAAACCGAATCTCATGCTTGCAGACGAGCCAGTCGTCGTGGTAGATAAATTTGTTTACCTGGGTAGCTGTATAATTTCCGGTGAACTGGCTGGAGATAAGGTTATTTCTCGAATCGGAAAAGCCGGGGCAGCGTTTGTCAACCTCCAACACCTATGACGCCGACGTAACGAGTTTGTCCGTCAGGGTCAGAGTTTACACTGCGCCGGGGCGATCCATACTGTTTTATGGGTCACGTGGCCTCTACGCGCAGAGGACATACGGAAAACGTCAGTGTTCGTCCATCAGTGTCTCCGAAGCACTGGTCGGGGCTGATGGGAACATCGGATTAGTAATGCTACGGTACGTCAGATGATCCTATGAAAAAGTAACTCTCCCGCGATAGATGAACTACTGACACTTCATAGGATACGCTGGTTAGGACATGTACTCCGCATGCCAGAAGACCGTCTGCCTCACACAGCTAGCTCTCTTCACCCAGCGCTATGCTGAGCGGAAGCGACCGGGAGGTGGACAGTGTATGACCTGGCAGCGAAGTGTGAAAACAATAACCAGTGAACTCAGTTGGGTCAATAACTGACAGCCTCCTGGAGACTCCGTGATTCAACTCATCAATGATTAATGACACTGATAGACACGGCTCATTCTCGTAGTCAGGGGTGCTCGTGCATCCAGTTTCCAGAGCTAATTAAACATACCATCGTCTCCAATGCTTGGCTATATCACCCACGCTCTCCCATTTGTCGATGGTCGAAACTCTAGTAGCTGGAATCATCGTGCTCGTGGTACAAGGTTTACAGCTGATAAACCAAACTGATCGGTTGGCTGGCTAACTGCACCATTTCTCCTGCTAGAGTGTCAGTGGAACAACCATCATTTGTGACCGTTGACGGATGATGGCGTTCAGTCGGTGAATTCATGGTAACTATCAAACTGTGGGTCAGCGTAAGTTCTTATGAGTTAAATTCCTCCTAGCTGACTCGTTGACCGCTCAACTTATGGGCTTCGCCTATTCTTGAGTGGGATGAGTTGCCCTAGCAAAAAGTCGGCTGGTTACGGTACAGACACTTTCAGCGTGACGACAGAAGTCGAAATAGGAGTTGGTATAGCTGGTTAGGTGCTCACAATGTTTCGGGATCATAGGATCATAAGTATAGAAAATTGAAAACTCCGTACAAGAAAATATTGCTCTAATTAAATCCTATCGGGCACGGAAGGGGTGTACAAAGTTGGGTGACCTCATGGTCGCGGACCTTCTTGCCGACTTATCTCGGCGAGTGTCTTGTGTTGGCTTACAAGTCCTTGATCAGACAGCGAAACTTGGTGGACTGAACGTGCTGTCATCTGTAGGAGCTTGTGTAAGCTGTCTTATCTCGTACGTGCCACCTTCGCTGGAACATTTGTCATCGGTAGAGCAATCTGTCAAACGGTTTGCAAAATTACGACCTACGGCATTTCTCAGAACGGTGGAATCAGCATTTTCTATCACAGTTTCGACTGGCCCTCCACCTAGTCGATGACTGGGTTGTTAATCGATGTCACTGGCGTTCTTGTCAGGACGGACATCTGCAGGTTTGTAAGCATTTCATACCGTTTGTGGTAGGCTAGCGCAAGATCCCTTCCCATCCCTCTTCACTACTTCAACAATAAGGTTTACAAACAAATATGGGCTTTTCGACACTAAAGCATCGGTCTTCAGCACTGATGTTTTACTGTCACCATTGATGGTGATGACGAGGCACACGGATGGAAAAATCTGCGTTAAGTAGGTGGACCTAGCCGGTGCTACCTGTGCAGCGGATGAATAGCGTCCTCCAAAATACATCCAATATACTTCAACAGCGGTTTGGTGTCCCTACAGCCCCCAATACTGTCTCGGCGATGCCGTCGGTCAAAGACTGAAAGTCTTTTTCAGCTGCTCTTTCGGTCGAAAAGCTGTATAGGCCACACTACATCGTTGTAAACTCTACCGTGGATAGACCAGCTGGTTTCTCGGCGGCCCATAGACGTCAAATGGCAAAGGCCTTGGCCTTTCCGATCCGAGAGCCAATCTCGCTTCCCGGGCCTTATGCGGCCGCCGGCGCAGGTGAATTCATCCGCTTCATCGGTTGTCCATCTGCTAACAATCGGTTTAGGTTCGCAGTAGCAATTCACACTTGACGAATCTTAAGCGCACGCCAAACCACGTGATCGAAATAGTTATCTAAGGAATTTGTGTCTTTCTGTTTGTACCCAAGATGAAAAACACCCTCATCGTAGTCAGTTTCTGTTAGCGGACTCCCCGGTAGCGTTTCGGACCCTGAAATGTTAAAGTCGGGTAAGGACGATTCGGGTAACATGTCCCTGTCGAAGTTGTAGACCAAGGGTGCTAGAGGACAGCAACACGTGGTTAGCTCGAGTGCGAGCTTTTTGCAAGCTCGTACGTGTTCGTGAGAATTTGTATGAAGCTTCCAGAAGAGACAAAGCCTCACATAGGGCACTTTTTGTCGGAAGACATTGTCGGTCGACGTAGTCGGAGACAGCCCTCACGCAGGTTCGTTCTGAAGGATCTGACTCTCAGTAATTGATCCTTATAAAACAATGTTAGAGCACTTTGCACGTCAAGACTACCAGAGATGCCACGATCGCTTTTCGAAGAGCTTCTCGCGCTCTTCTTAAAGCAAATTATTGTGACGTGTGCACTGCATTTAATTGGCATCCCGTCTTGATTCCATATGGTTCCTACTAGTTTTGAAGGGGTGGTTATCGATATTTCGTTGTCCTCCTTGAAGAATGTGGGATGTGAGCCGTCCAGGCCTGGTGTTTTGCTACTTTTAAGGGGTAAAACTTGGCGTTGTTTTTCTGTTTACGTTTGAAATCTGGTGTTTACGCAACCTCATGATATACTCCGCCTCCAGTTGACATTCACACTAGACAGCGAACAGCTAGTGGATTACCACAAACTTATCCCTTCGTATGAAGGTCACTTTTTGTGTTTCTCAGGGTTTCCCGCAAGGCGCTGCGGTTATGTATATGTACATGCGCACGTATGCCTATTTTCAGTGATGAACCAGTACTTTCGCTCATTGTTATGTCACCATGTTGAGGCCTACTAGTGGCCTGCTATAGACCTCTGCATGTTCATTCGCTCATCCCATTCCTCCAGATCTACGTCGGCGCCAAGGACTTGCGTTCAGCACCTTATTCGACTCCCAGCAAACCGCCTGTGGCTGACTGAAAATGAGTCACGAGATTAGAATCATTCCCAGTCATTGGGTGTTTCTGCGTATGGGAAGCACGCACCGGAGGGATGGCATGTGCTCATTTTGGATATAAAACGTATCAGTATTGAAGAAGATCATTTTGAGCTTTGCACTAACTATTTCAGCACTACTGCAACTATGTACATTGGGTGCCGTTGTGTTATCTCGCACCCGCCTGTGGACACCTCTGGAGCCGAGTTGCCCGCTTGGGCTTTAGCAGCTCGCGTTTCCGAAACATATACATGGGAGACGACACACAGGATATGCGGTTTTTTGCTGTCACAAACTTCACGTTCACAGTGCTTCAAGCGGTATAACCATCTGACTGCAATGGATTGTGATGTCTAGGCCCAGCAGTTAGTAGGAGTCTGCTCTCACGATCAGTTTGTCCAGTGATCTCAAAACTGCTTTTATTCATCATATCTGTGTGAGTTCATGACCATCTAGTACAACCATTAGAACACTGGGACATCAGGTATCCAAAAAGCCTTTCAGTTTGCCATTGGCTGTTCGGCTTTTTCTATCTGACTCATCCAACAGAAGTCTCATTGTACGTTGCCTGCTACTCTTCTGTTATTTCATCAACGTTTTTATCCGACTTTCCAGCAAATTGGAAAAAATGGGAAACCCTGCACATAAAGCTACTTAACAAGCTCAAATATCGTGCCCGACCTGAACGCTGGGAACCTGTCTTGGGGCGGTTTTTGCAAATTCATGCGAATGATGCGGAAGATTTGCTTCTGGCGGGAGATTTGCTACAGCGTGGTTCCGGTAATCCTTCAACGGCTGCCAACCGAAAATCTGTGTGCACACCTCCTCTTGTCTATTATGACTTGGATTTTCCTATCCGAACCAAAATGCTGTTGCTACTTCTCGAGACACAGTTTGATCGAAACCAGGCTTTCAAAGAAAAGGTGAATCTGCGATCGGCAGTTGATTTGAGGTTTCGACCACTTGGTACGGATGTTTGGGGAAGAAATTACTGGTTATTGAAGGACTCCGAAGTAAACGTGCTTCTTTATCGTGAAGAAGCGGAACATGAGAAAATACGGGTAGGCTTTTCATTGGCGGTCTTTTCTCTCCTATTTGTAGCACATATCTCTGTACCGTTCATGGTTCGCTGTGGTAAGGTGACTACAAGTTACGGAAGTTTGGACTCTGGTTCTTGACCACTGTTCGTACAGCTCCCCAAATTCTTTTCCCCAATTTTTCCCTGTAAATATTTAGGATGTATGTGTTTGTATAACCCCTGTAATCTCTTCTTGACTATACACCACAGACCAAGCAGTTCGTTGTTGGGTCAGCTCCCATGTTTCAGCATACGGTGACCTATTCAGCAATGTCGTTTTTACAACATGGATTTCTTATTGCCTCTAATAATGTCGAAGATTATATCCCCGAGAACTGGAGCAGACTGTTGGTTCGTCCAATCAGCTCGAGGAATCTTGGTGATTTAGGCGCGAACTTACGGCCTGGAAGTTTCGTGTTTCAAACCCAACTCCGGCATCTCGACTGCTCTTGTCTAATCTGGCAGTATCTCAACCCTCGTGCTTCGAGTAGCGTGTCAACTAGGCACCGAAAGAATGTTACAGCCTAACGATTATCATTGTCTATTCCATGAATTCGTCTGGAGGCTTGACTACTAGTGAGCATCCTTTTCCCTCTTTCCTCTTTGACTTCGTCATCGATATGATCACGGAAGACTCACTCCCATCCTCTACTGCCTATGCTATCGAAACGCTCCTAAGGCGTTCGTACTCGGGGGTCATAGCCACTCTTGCATCTTGTGCCATCGTAATGCAAACAGTATTAGATAACCTAAATGATTCTGCCTCACAATTTGATGTGCTTCACGCCTGCAAAGTGTAAAGTGCTGCTGCAAGCCCGGTTGAGCGGGTGAGCTGAGTGAGTTAGCAGACAAATTCTTCCACCTATGTAGTTGCATCATTCTCTGTGGTTTAGCTGAAGACGATATTTTCATTCGAATCGGGAAGGAACTCGTGGCTTTGGTCATATGTCGCACACGTGGAACCACCTCGCCTGGTGCACTCCATACTGTTATCTGGGCCAAAAACCTGGCCGCTGCCAGTTAAGGGCGTTAAATACTTTCAGTGTTTGACCATTAGTGTCTTCGGTCCCGAGTCTGGTGAGAACACCAAACTTCAGTAGTGCTGAAGTACGTCGAATGTTTTTGGAGGGAGTAACTCGTCAATGTAAGATGAACTGATCACATTCCATAGGTTGCACTGGCTTGGTCACGTTTCCCCTATGCCAGTCGATTGACCTCTTCGGAGAACGGTTTTCGCACGACCACTTGGTAGGTCTTATCACTCCATGAGCGGTCAAGCAATGACTTGATGGGTAAGTATGAAAACGATTAGCAGTAAACTCAGCTGTGTTAGTCATTGCTGTCTTCTTGGATGGAAACCAAGGAACGGTACACATCACTGGTTAGAGGTACTGACAGACATGGCTCAGTCGCGTGTTCAATGGCGCGTATGCTTCCAGGCTGTTGCCTTTAGTGTATGGTCTCCCGTCCCCATCCTCGCAATGAAAAGTTCACTGTCATCCCTATATTCACGCTTCATTTATCCCAACTACTGCCTTCAATGTGACTATTTTCCCAGATTGTCGGCGAATGAACCTGTGATAGCTGTAACCATGGTATATTATTTACGAGATGTACAGTTGAAGACAATAATGTTTCCAACAAATTGCATTTTTCAAACAGCTGTTGACTTAGTCAGGGTGGTGAGCACTGTTGAAATGTGAAACAGTTCATCTCACGACCTGGTAACTCCTAGACTTTAAGGCTATACTTCAACCGGGTGCCATTGAGAAAGAAGTCGGATCATTTACGCTGGCCTTTTGTCCTCATTAGGACTCAACGGATGAGCATAGAGGGATGGGTCATATGGCCCTATGGTCAAGAGCCCGAGGTTGGCAGTGTAACACCAGATTGTGGTGGGCTAGCGTTTGTTTCCTGATTAGCCTGTCGCACCGAACGAAACGAACAGACCCCCGCACGTAATGGGCAATGTCACTTGCGGCTTGCGCTGAGCTACACGTACATCCACCTGAATGCACCATAACCGGTGTGTGAACAAGAGGGAGGATGGACAGGTGGAGACAGCCCTAAAATCGTCAACATACCCATGTTTGTTAATTGTGGACAAGCGAAAAATCGAGGCACAGTCAATGAAAAAGGTGGTCTGGTGGCCCACACTCGTGAGCACGCATACAATAGTAGTCCCATAGAGTCACCTCTAGCATCTTTTTGGGCTTAAAACCCCGAGTGGTCGAAAGTGTTAATGGGGGTTATTTTCATATTACGCATTATATATATATATATATATATATATATATATATATATGTATATATATACTTATGTAATTATAGGTCCGTGTCACTTATGTTTCAATATCAGTTTCAAACATCGTCCTTATCATCGTTAGCTCTGTTCGTTCCGGTATTCAACACAAGACACGTACTTACTACTACGGATGATGAATAAGGGGGCAAGATGGCTCAGTGATTAGAGCGCGAATTTACTGACCGGAAGGTCCGTGGTTCGAACCCGAACTCTGTCTATCGACGCCCCCCCCCCTGTCTAGGCTTGGGCAACCTGGCAGTATCCCAGCCCTCGTCCTTCATTCGGATGGCATGGCAGCTAGGCACCGAACGGGTGCTACAGCTGAATGTTTTTTAATGCATAAATCTTCCTTTATTCTCACTTCTGCAGCTGGTTTGCGAAACAACTGATGAAATTCGCCAGTTACATCACGAACTCAAGGATGCTTGTCCTCCGGAATCCAAGTTGGCTGACATTCTGGTTCACCAGTGCACTCCATCTAATTCCTTATTGGAGACAATAGCAACTGCTTTGCTTCACAACGGTATCGCCACAGCTGAGTCGGAACAATTGGATTCAGCAAGTTCTGTCATGGACAGAGAGGTGAAACCATTTCCTCCCTCTCCCAGCACGCCTCCACCTACACCGGTACCAGCCGTTACTAACGGATCGGCAGCCCCGGTCAAATCATCTGACCTGTTAATAAAGACAGAGAATACGGAGCTATGTACCAAAGCATCACCTCTGAGGTACACAACCACTAATAGTGTCGTTTTATGTCAGTTTAACTGTGGAACTGATTGTTCTGGTTCCAAGTAGAAGAGCGTGGTTTTTTTAGTTGTCCATTTTAGTGCAAGCGCAATACCTACAGACACGTCAAAATAGCAGTGATGAGGAACCTCGTCAGGCTGCTATGATAGATACTGTAAATGAGCAGTTGGTGTACAGCCAATCGGCTTCCTTATCATAACGCACGACTTCTTTTGCCGTTGCGTGATTCTGATTTTTTTTTCAGCTAGGGATTGCCACTCACTTACGTTTCCTTTATCTCGCATGGACCAAACCTAGCAGAGCCATACAGTGGTTTCACGTGCGACCGAAAGTTCACTCGTGAAGAGCGATTTCGCTGCTACTGAATCTAATTGGGGAAGAACGTCCCGCTCGATAAGACACTGTCTGCTTGTTCCAACTGTACATACTGTGGCGTGTCTTCTGCATTCAGCTTGCGCCATAGAGTCGGCCAGTATCGTTTAGATCTTGATGCGAGGTGATCCTTAATGTGTAACGGGTCGAATATGCACGAAAACAGCTTCAGGACCTTTTCTATCACACGACCACGAAACTACAGAATAGCAGGTTCTAGTGTCGGGAGGGCCGTGTCAGAATGCAAGCATAAGGAAATACGGTTGGTGAGTTTCGTTTCCTGATCCTCTGTTTATTGCATGACATCCCTGTGTCTGCTGGAAGTCCGGCAACAAGGCTTGGCTTGACGAATTGCAGATGCTAATATCTGTTGGGCACCATTGCCTATCCAAATGACAGCAGGAGCTTTCTGTAACCGTGTAGTTTACGATACGTTTCACTTGAATGAGTGACACTTAGAACTGGGCACTCCAATTAGTGACGCCTTTGGATTCAGACATGTCTATATGGTTGTTGGTTTGTTCGCTGAGCTGGGCACTTCGATTGCAAACGTTTCATCACCAATCAGGGTAACATCAGTGCGTTGTTAGGGAGCGTAGCGATGGGTAGGTGGTTGTGCGTTGAGTATTGTTGCGTGTGTTACTGTACGTGCTGCTAGCCGGGGTTGACGTTCGATCAGGATTGGTTGTTCGGTCGGGCGCTTAAATTGGTCGCTCTGTTATCCTGCGTCCTGATTGATCTGTGACCACGTGACCTTTGAGCTTGGCCTATCCTGCTCTCGCAATCTGGTCGGTGTTGGGGTGACCTTTTTCCTTAACGCCTCTGCGTTCCAGTTTGTAACCTTTGTTGATCTGACTCCGAGGCGTTTCTTGTTTCTTGGTTTGTTAATCCCATATTTGTCTCTCTTTACATACTCCAGTTGTGATATTGGTCCTTTGCACGTAGTGATGCGTAAATTGGATCTAGTTCAATTCATCGGTTGGTCAAGTCCGTTGTGGAGTGCCATGCTTCCAGAAGACATGAGCCCCTATCCTTGATATCCATACATGAAAACCAAGGTCAAAAATTCAGTCTGGAAAACGCAAAAATCTTGGCACACGGAAACGCGAGACAAGGAAGGGAATTTCTGGAAGTCTGGTACTCCACGATGGACTCGACCAACCGATGCATGAACTGCATCCCATTTACGCATCACTACGTGCAAAGGACCAATATCTCAACTGGAGTACGTAAAGAGAGAAATATAGGATTAGCACACCAAGAAACAAGAAGCACCTTGGAGTCAGATCAACAAAGGTCGCGTGGTCACCGAGCTCTTCTCCGGTTGGACCAGCTTACTCTGTCAGGGACATGTATCGCTGTGAGGTGTTACTTAAATTGGGCTGTGACCTCATTTTGAGGCGCACATGGAGGTTAGAATTCACAGAGTTTCGGATTTCTAGCGAGTCTTTATTTGGCAGACCGGCCTGTTTCATGTTCGTAACTTGGTGACCGAATCATGCAGCCAGTAATTTTCATAATGATAAGTGATTTTCTTGGTCGTTGGAGAATGTGCCGCAACCCAGACAAGAATCAGAGCATGATCTAACTCATCATACGTGCCCGATAAAAGCCACAGTCTTGGACACGAAATCGTCATCTATAGCCACCTGCCATGTGATCATTATGAGTATTCTATTGGCCATGGTTTGAAGGGCGCCAGGTGACGCGACACCCATGTTTGTGCTTAAGTTTGTGCTTGCCGTAAATAGATGGTAATCAGCGCATAGTTTTGGGAAGTGATCACCGTTGTCGATTCTGGGACGCCTACACCAAGTCTTTCGCCGAGGATTCCGCCAGAATGCTGATATCCGTGCAGTTTGTCATCCGCACTCAAAGCGATACTCACACATTTAAGACGATGGGTCACTGTTTCCAGATCACCTGACACTCGGACAGTAAACCATGAATGAAGCGGGCTATGTTGGATCGTGTACAGATGCATTACTGTAGTAGGCTCCCGTATGCTTGTTTCGGAGGCACAATACACAGGTTTTTAAAGAGGAAAAGGGTTTGAGCAAGGGAGGTCTGTTGACCTATCTGACAAAGAGTACAGACTTTGAACGCTGCTACGTTGAGAGGATCCCTCTGTATTAGTAGCGCATGTGTAGGCTCCGTTCTTTTGGGTATAGGGTCAGGAATCGACGCTAACTACTTGGAGCTACAAACAGACTGGATGGTATTCGCATGGGCAGTAATTGAATTTGGAGCTGATAAATTAAGGAGACTATTCTCTGCTACTAAACTGCGTGGTTACATGTTACCTTCTGGTTGCTCAGGCCAAAGAAGGGAGTTTGCTTCGAGCCTGTCTCTGTATTTCCTCCATCTGGTGTGCACAATCTCACCTAACACTACTTTCTGTTAATTTTGCTGTATTTTAGTTCAGAAAGTCCTGTTGGAGAAAAAGCTGAGGAGAACTCTCTAGACAATATCCACTCCGTAAAAGCGGATCCTCAGCCTCCAGGTGATGATGAGAGCACAACAGACGGAAAGGTCATCAATGGTGAATGTACCCAGCCGACAGAGAACAGTAAGAAATGCCAGTCGAATAAGCGCACAGCTAAGGTCAAGCCAAATGGAAATGACTCTACCGAAGTTAGGCGTAGTGGTCGCCAAAGAAAACCGGTCGAATTTTTAACGATGGAAACCCTGCAACCTAAACGAAGTCGTTCGAGCGCGACGGCGACCAAGCCACAAGAGGTACACACCAAAGAAGGAAATAAAATTGTTTTGTCGAAGCATTCTAGAATGCGTGGGTCCAAATCCAAGCTTCCGCAGGTACCTGGTGATATCGGCACCGCTTCAGGCAACCACAACACTGAAAGTAAGCAGAGACGCAAGAAAAAAAAGAGAAGGCGCCGTCGGAAAGATGGCAGTCGCTCTAACCCCTGGCTCTGCTCGTCCTCTTCTAGCGAATCGTTTGATGAAGATGACACTTTCGAGCATGCTTTACAACAGCAATTTGCTGAGAGTAGCGATTCAGATGCACGACGTGCAAAGAAGGCGAATAGCACTTCAGACTGGAATGACAAGCCTGAAAGTGATTTCGATCCAGACGATATCGGCTCCGATAGTGACGCTGACAGTCTTACACAAGGGCGCAATCTAGCTAGACAGAAACGTCTACAGCGGAAGCTGAGCAGCATAGGTGCAGGTCACCTAGTACCCGAACAGGAGTCTCCATGTCAGGTATGCTTTCGCTGCCATTTGCCGGAATGGATGTTGCTGTGTGACCGTTGTGATCTTGGGCATCATGCAATGTGTTTGCGTCCGCCGCTGCTCATCATTCCTGAGGGGGATTGGTTTTGCCCGCGTTGTCAGCACGCCACCTTGGTATCTGCTCTAGCAGAATGTGCAGATGCAGTTGATGCAGAGCAAAAGAAACAAACTCTTTTCAAGCGAATGCAAGAACGACTGAACTACGTCAATATCAGCATGACCAACATATTGGCAGAGGAGGACGATGGAAGCGTTGATAAAGTAAGTCGGGCAAGGAATCGATCGAGACAAAACATTATATACCGAGAATCGGACTCGTCAGATGGACTATCCGAAGACCCAAGCAGCGGGGCAGAAAGTTTTACTGCTTCTAGCGACGACGAAGATCATTCACAACGCAATCGGCGAGTGAGGAGGGTTAAGCCGAGCACTCGATTTCCACAAACAGCTCGGAGCCGACGAACGGTACGACTTGATTCCAATTCAGAAAGTGAGGTGACGACATACTCTTCTTCATCTGACTCCTCGGCTGAATCTCCACCCGTCCCCGCTCCACGCTCAACAAGAAAACGACAGGCGCACTATAATCTTTCAGAAGCATTCAAACACCTTGATGAAGTCCTGGAGGAGGACGAAAAGTATCAACAAGAAAAGTTCCTTCGAAAGAGTCGTAAAACGAACGCATCCGATGCATCTGGTAATGAGGCTTGTGTGCAGGAGCCTGCCGAACGTCCAGGTGGGCGTTCTCGTGGGAAGGACTTATCAAACATTCTCGGTCCAGATTGGAAAGACTGGAAACCTAGCAAACCGAGGTCCAGACGACGCCGATTGGGCGGTCAGCTCTCTAGCTCATCGGATGAATCAGAAGTGGACGGGAAAAGCCATCGTGGTAGTGGCGACGATGATACCGACTTCAAACCTCCCTCTGGTATATCAAGTGAGGTATCCGAACTGGAAGGCGAGGAATTTGGTAGTTCCGGTGCTACTAGTAGTGACAATAGCTGGCTTTGTGCTGCCCGTCGTACCCGCAAGAGAAGAAACCGATCCGTCAGGTCTTCTCGCCATCAAAATCGTCTTCGAAAACGGAGAAGACCAATACCTCAATTCGAAGAAAGTGAAAACGAAGCATCTGGCGAGGTCCTTCATCGCCCGAAGTGAGTTTTTCCTAACTTACGGCTCTGTTTGGAATAATCGATAAATTTTGGTATGGCAATTGTCAGCAGCTTTCCTAGGAGTATGTCGTCCGCCTGGCTGGCTGGTTCTAAGATTGCGTATGAAGCCTCATCTGTACGTGTTGACATCGTTCCTGGTGGTTGGCCTCTGTGTGCGTCGGCTAGCCTGTGACGATGCAACAAGTGACCGCCGTCAGATGGTCCGTAGCAAGTCAAAACTTGGCCACAGTGTAACCTCACACGTGTGTAATCCGGGTTTAACTTGCGCATGATGCATATCACAAATCTGTGACAAACACCTGCAAGTGTCTAGTCATTTTTCTTAAGTCTGCAGATACCCACAAAGCACATTGAGCTTTTCGGTGGTACACTTCTGCAATAGGCCAAACGGACCTTCCTTGACAGCCTTTATGCAAACCCCTGAATACTGATATTAGGTAGACGTTTGAGTGTGCTCTAAAAGAGGCGGTGTGGACCACCAGTCAGATTTTGCACAGAGTGCGGGATTTAACTGTTTGCCGTTATTTTTTTTATTGCGGTATGCCGATTGTCCTAACACGGCCTCCTGTATGCCGTCCACTCTTTATGACGTATCCGCGCGTGACTCGGTGTGGCGTTACCTCCCCCGATCGGGGTCTATCGGCGAACACATGGCACGCATATCTGGAAGTTGGTGCCACGCCACTATTTTGAACTGATGTTTATTCGAGCAACCGAAAGGACCCAGGATCGTTCCTCACCTAACAGTAGCGTCGTAAGCAACCAGTTGATATGAAATGAGTCAGTATGAGCTGAAGCAGAATCGATGAGTCGACTTTAGCCGGAAGCACTGTCTCAAGGTCTGATCTAGCCTCCACTAATTCGTGGACGTAGACGTTTGTCGGTTACTAATTGATTCACACATTTGGTTTGCAGTCCCACCTCAAACGTACCCAGCTTTAACCGCGACACTCGCTCCTGTGACGTATCCAGATCACATGGTTGTCTTCACCTCTTGTGAGTATCTGCTCGTCATTTAGCTTTCAATGATCAAGGTGCTCTCGTCAAACCAAAAACCGTCACCCGATTGTCTCCGTCTCACTTCAGCTTACTAACACCAGCATCCAGGGAGACTACGTGGAATTCCGAAATTGTTGATTATATGCCTCTTTGAGTTCGAAACTGTTCCACTCACGGGGTGTGTTTCCGACCAGCGGCGTACCTTGACCTTGGTACTTGCAAACAAATAATCGCCTTGCTGCTTAAACCTTCGAAGTTCTCGCTGAACACGTTATCTGTGTCCCCATTATTCGGTGTAGCCAATTAACCACAGCTACCCTGTTATGAGTTCTCGAATGTGTCTGGTCTGTCTTAAAAAAAGTTAGCTTATCAGTTAGAGTTGAGCTTCCATATTCGGAAACTTCGCGGCAGCAGTTTCTGTTAGTCGGACAGTCGACTGATGTGTATGCTAATTGCGCATTTGACAGGCATTTCACCTGCTAACAAAACTTCATATCTCATTCCTATCGTCCTGCCGGTACAGTCTTACTGTAGGTCATTGGGTTAGCTTGATCCTTTTCTACTCATTCTCTGAGTCCTGTTGGCTTTGTATTTTTTTTACCTACAGGCGCAATCGCACTGTTGTCAGTTACCGGGAGTCTGAGGAACAAGATGAAGACGATCCGCCGCTCCAAAAGCTAAGAACTAGGGTCAGGCGAGGACTTAGCGATGACGATGAGAAATCGTCGAACGATAACCTGTCTCGTGGGAGCGCCGATCGAGGTTTGGTGCATATTTGCAATACCCCCCGAGTGGAGCGTAAGAACCGGCGGCGTATTCTGTCGTCTTCCGAAAGCGAATATCGGCCAGAAGACGAAATGGCAGGTAACGAGCCTCAAACGGAACAGAAATACCCGACTGACTCTGCCTCCGACTCGTCGGGTGAGCTCTCACACACAAAACTCAAGATTAGTGAATCAAGTCCAGAACAGTCCACAATATTCGAACAGTCGATTTCGGAGGGACCAGTTGTCACTTCGGCGATCCCTCCAGTTTCTTTGGCACCATCTTCTTTCGATTGGAAGCACGATAATTATAAATTGCAATCGCAGAGCGACGAAGAATCGGTGCTTGACGAGACAGATGATTTGTTGCCTAGTCGTCCATTTTCACACTCCATTTCACCGAAGCCAGACATCAAACCAGGGAATCCTTTTGTGGCGAAAGAGTCTCCTGATATTTTTGAGTAACAAACCTACGTGATGTTCCTTTATCCTAGCGCCCCTCAGCTGTCCCCCAGTGCACAAATTTGTCTGCCATTTTATGTCCGTCCTCTGTATATAAGTTGGCTCCGATCTCTGTTTTCTGTTTCTTCTCGTGTACACGTAATTTTTGTTTGACCTGTCAAAGCATTTATATTTCAAGCTATCTTCGGGTGCGGTGCCTCTGCAGAATCATGTTGGATTGTACAAAATTGTTTAATACTATAAATTCCAATTCTTATATAATTACATTATTTATCTCTTCGTTGGCGCACATGTGACTAACCAGTTCAGTTAATGCTACTTCTCGGTCCCACTTTGGTCTTTGGGGATTCCACCCAGAGCCACTGTTAGCTGGCTGGGGCCGGCTTAGCCCAAGGGCCTGGGGGGAGCAAGGCATGCGTGCCCCACTGCTGATGCTACTGCGCGCAACAGATGCTTTTGAAGCCGCATCGGGCTTTTGTTTGGTTTAGTTTTATTTCGACCGCAATGGATAATTCGCCGGTGGTCACCGTCAGCTATGGAGCATCTGGAGTGTACGGGTTTCATGGCTGACCTTTTCTAACTCGCCCTTCGATTAGGGAGGGGGCAGCGTCACTGCTTCCTTAAATGTGGGTATACTGGTCACGTACGCAAAACATACTGCAACCTTCACACGTCAATCGCAGAGGAGAGTATGGCTTTACTCCCAGACCGCCTCGTAGTACGGGGTCTCGCTGCTCTTAGTCTGACTACTCCCATTGGTGTTCACAGTGTGACTCCACGTTATGAAACGGAGTTTCCGAAATGTCGCCCACGGGACTATTGCAGTACTCTAGCCCCACAACCACGTCAAATGTGTAGCTTTTCGAGTCAATCGAGATAAACTAACTTAACAACTTGAACCTGATTGGCTCCGGCTGGTGTAGCAGACTTTGTACTACGCGCCTTTGGACTGAAGATTACCTAATCTTTTGCTCTGCCTATGGTTGTTTTGCCGTATCACCAATCGTTCAGCTGTAACATCTTTCCGAAGCCCAGCTACCGCGCCACCCGTAGGAACCACGAGGGCTGAGGTACTTCCAGATTGCTGGAGCCTAGACAGGAGTAGTCGAGGTGCCGGGATTGGGTTCAAACAACGGACGTTCCGGTCAGTGAGTTTGCGTTTTAACCGCTAAGCGATCTCGAGCTCATGTCTTACCATACACTCACTTTTTGCGCGTTTATCCGCTCACTACACATCTTGATACACTTTTGTAACGTGTTCATTTTGTATGTGCCATTATTTACCCACAACTTGCCCTGATCTGCTCCGGTCTTAGTTTTCATTCCCGACGCGGTGGATCACGTTGTCGGACATTCCCGTGATTAGAATGAACTCACGCGAACTCTACATTCATTACTGCACCGTTCGCCTTGTCTGTGTTCCGCACAGTCGCTTAAAATCAATTTGCTACTACTTCCGGAGGGATTCCGCGCTGGTCCCTGTGGTACTGAGGTGTTTCAAAGCTCTTTAGTCAATACTTCTGATCGCACCTTCAGTTATTCAGCCAAGTTACACGCATTCATATCCTCCACTGGACCACTGGTAAACATGTAAGGCATGTTAATCAATATCAGGTTTTACACCTTACTCGGCCCACGAAAGCCACATCGTGCAAGGCCTTCTGTACCCCTAGGTCATGTTTCTCGGGTATACCAAAACTGGCCAGTCATCCCGAACCAGATTGTCATGGATTTGTATGCCGTGCTGTTAATTGCACTCCTCGACGTGAAGTGATACCTCACCGGGATTAAAAAGCGGTGAAATTCTAAAATCGATGTAGCCACCTATTTGTTTCACACAAAACTGGAATTTCTCGAACCCCCGAATAGTGAGGTCTCAGAATCCAAGCAGGTTCCATTGTTATACCGAACCGATGATTCTGATTCAATAGCTTAATGTGGAAGCTGTCACTAGTCAGGTTGCACTTCGTTTGTTGAATCTTGTGTATCCGTCTACTTTCCGTCCGTGTTGTAAATCCATATATCGATTTTTTACTTCACATTTTAATAGCACCTTGTCAGTCTTCATTTGTGGTAGAACGAGTTGCATAGAAACATGTAGGTGCAATTGGCTACTCATTATGATTGGTTGGGATGGCCGGATACGCTGGTATCAGGTGCCAAGTGTCCTTGTTTGGTGTAATATATTTTATGTGAGCAAAAGGCCTGTTCTACCGTGAGATGTGCGCACGGCAACCTTGGAAGGTGACATCACTTCAGCACTGCTCACCCTATTCAGGGTATAACAGCGGCGGATCTCGTGAGCACACTTCAGTGAAGAGTCCAGAGTGGGCAGGTGGTGGCGAAGATTGGACGTTAACTTTTCGCGATTACGAGGAGAGCTATCTGAACCTGAGTTCGAGCAGTAGATGGGATGGCTTCTAAGAAGCGGTAGTTTCATGAACTTCGCACTAGTTACTGTCCGGTAATGATAGACTGCATCTCTCAAAAACCGTGGCAGTTTAAATCCTAAATCGATTCCCCGAATTCCAGATTTGTTGAGGATATCCGGAGTTACGGTGATATATACTTGGCTGCTTCGCGACGCAGTCCTCACAAGTGCAAGAACAGCGCTCTATCCTGACAGTAATTATATTCGTCCTTGCCTTCAGGACAGAGCGCTCCTTTGTTCTCATTCTGCTGTGTTTAGGTCCGTAGTGAAGTGGTATTTCATGGTGGCTTTTCAGTATTACGAGACGACGGATAACATGTACGTACGGATTTTAGACTCAGCTGTAATCAACGAAGTAATCGATTGCTCTCTCACGATCCCCTGAACCTCAGCGCCATACACTCCCTGGTTTGAGGCGACTAAATGGTTACGAATCCAGATGCTGGATTGAGCTAGGTATTGATTGTAATTTTGATTGTTAGATTATAGTGGTTTGGTTTCTTTGTTCGTCCGTTCTCAGCATTCCTTGTATTATTAATGACAAGGTTCCACTCCCGCTACTACCCTAGTGAGTTCGATGAGATGTTTGGCCGGTAGAGGTTTGGACTGGCTTATTGTCATAGCCTCGAAAGTTATTTCCTTACCTTGCTCGGTCTTTTGGAGTAGGACAAATGCGGTTTCTCCGGATATCTTTGTTTAACAGCCCTGGACAAGAATAACAGTCCAGTCCTGTGACATTTATATTCAAGCGTATAAAGCTTCATCGTTTGGCACCGTTGCTTCCCGTATTCAGGCTACAGTTCGGGTGTCCAGCCTCTGTACTTTCTTCAGTTGATGTTCGTCTTCGGTGCATGGGAAGTAGGTGCGATGTCTATACTCCATTTTCGGTCACATGAGCGTCGAGTTAAGCAGTTTGAGTAGCTTAGGACTATCATCTTGAGTTTCCGTAGCGCCTTAGGTGGTCTTGTTCCCGCCAACGCAGTGTGTGAGTGCGTTCCGGTGTTGACCAGCATGAGCGCCCCCAGACTTATCGTCCGCACCATTGGAATAGTCTAACCTACAGTCCCGCGTGCCTAGCCCACTATCATCAGTCTGGATTTTTCAGCGTTACTAGGCAGACTAAGTTCTCCACACCAGTCAGCCAATCTGCAGATATCATCCAACAGTCCCAACTTATATTCAGTGGAGTCTGTCTACCTCCATACCTTCATTTCGTCCACGCACTATAGACAGCTCGAGTGAAGGAGATCTGGTAACAGTCTATAAACATTGTAAGTAGTCGGAGTCCGTGGACAGTAGCGTGCACCTATTTTCAGTGTTCCCTGACTAACTTTGCCTATGTATATATTTGTTTTGACGTGCACCCCGACCAAGATTTGAACTTTGCATTTTTTACGGCGTGCCATCTGCTTGCAGCTCATTCCACGCTTCGTGTCCCCACTTCTTCATAGTTGTTTGTGCCATGGTCGTACTTTGCGTTCTTCGTCGAACATTCTGTATACGTTGTGATCGTACTGTTGGCCGCGACCTATTCAATTCTTATACTGAGTTCCAATAAGCATGGAGTACTTAGTGGGTCACAAATCTCGTAACTGTTGATGCTACGCGCAGCACTAATTTGGTGAATCGGAGCGGTTATTTGGGCGTACCTAATGAGCGCCAACTCCGAAGAACGCACGTTTTTACCCATAACCGAGTTCCGCTCCGCCACGACATAAGTTTCTGAATCGATGTTTAAAGCACCGGAAGATATTTTCTAGAGCGTTTCACAGCTCATGACACAGGCAATGAACGCTCTGTTCGCCCGCATCCCGCTGTTTTGTAATAGCTGAATTCCGCGTTTGAATTACGCAACAATACTAGCGAGCTGACTAAGTACGATCACGTCAAATCAACGCTGGCACCATCCATTGCCGCCGTTTATTATCCGCCGTCATCAAGTAGCTTTCAATCCCCAAATAGCTGAGTTCTGAAATAGTAACCGAGGAAGACGGTTTTGTCGTCTCGTTTTCATAAGCACTTACTGACGTTCCTAATACTTTCGCTACTGAGAAAAGGTTCGATTTTGTTGCTTGAAAAAAGTTTTCCCGATAAGTTGAAGTTGGTTTAACTTTTTGCTCATGCAGATTTATTAACGAATTCTTTCGGTGTCTCACTAATTCGTTGAGTTAACGCGTGTCGTTTAGTTCGAGTTCTTGACACGTGAGAAACTTTGTTATGTTGCACTTATTTGTCACTATCTACTTATTCACAAACATGATCCAGACAGGTTCAACAAAACTATTGGTGTACCATACCAGATGTGGATGAAAGGATGTCCGTCGGGTGTAAAACGTGGAATGCACTGTCACGCTTTCCTAGCTTAGTGACATCTTAGGTGTACGGTTTTGAAAGACGGTTAGATCGATCGACTGTCCAACTCTCCTGATCGATTTGTCTGCATCAGCTACCTCTGCTTTTGGTGTGTATACTTCCTACGTATAACATATATGGTTCAAATGTTCCATTTTAATCCAGATACTATAGAACAGTCCGGCATTTCTTCTAAAAGCTTTTGAGGGTCCCAATACAAAGAACGTAGCGGCCTGGTCGAAAATCGACAATGAACGAATGCTTAGTGCATATCCTTCTGGGTCTGCTGGCTGCCAAGAAGGTAACCCAGTTCCCTGATACCGCAGCCAAACCGCCACAGCATCCTAGTGAACAGACAAGTGAGAGTCCAGGATACTCATCTGGGGCTCGTTTTCCGAGGCGATCACGTCAACAAAACTGGCTAAATTACTCCTTGGTGTTTTTCCTACAAAACAGAGTACAATTCTTTTCACACAGAATATTTAAGAGAAAAGCGAAGTAAACGAACCTTCTCAGTTTTCCCTCACTACATGCCGTACGTTGAAACCCAGCGTTGTCCCAGGTATTCAAAAGATCCTTCCGAGTATCATACTCTAGGCGCAAGATTGGACCACATCGGTTCTGGAGAGCATGAAACAAGTTTTGTATCGGGTGTAAAGTAACTAATCCGACACTTTTGCCCAAACCGCTAGTAGTTATGAAATCTTGTTCCCTTAAAAGCAAACTGATTGAACCGACCGCTATTCCAGAGTTCAGCTATTACTCAACCGTGGCAACCCCACCGACTACCAACGACAGCAACGCTCTTGTGGAAGCAAACCTAAAGAGCTCGGAACAACCAACATATGTGGAATTACCGTCACTTATTTGTTTAGCGGATGACAAATGCGCAGCGGTAAAGTCAAGGTGGCTTGGGTCAGCTGTGGAAGGGCAGTCAGAGAAGTCTACCGGCAGATCAGCTACAGAAGTTGACCTCGTCAACAGAGACCGCTGCGAATCCCCCACAACCTCCTGTCGGCCAACGCGTTCGAAACTAACCTCGGTGCTCCTACTTCAGAGGGTAGCCATTTGAAATATTCTTCTGAAAATGAGGAACCAGCAGCCTGCAGTTCCACTCTGTCACAGTCAGTTAATCTAACTGAGGATGCAGTCGTCACTCGTGACCCAGAGGTCCAAATTCGAGAACACTATACCGGAAAATCCTGCGTACATCGAGTTGCTCACGATCAACAAGGACGATCTCGGAGTCTGTGCGGACACAAAACAGAAGCAACTGCAGGCGAATGAGTCATATGAACCCCGCCTAATTCAGTATGCACGCGTCTACGAAAACGAGCCTTTTAGTGTTGCTACCAAAAACAGTATGCCTCAGGTCGTTCGACGCAAAGACCAAGCGATCCGTCAGAGTCTCACAGAGGCATTCTGATGGCTTAATCGAGCTCAAAAGCTCAATAAAATGAGCGTGTCTCCTTCACAAATCGTCGAACAACGCTGAATCTAAGAGTCCAAATCATGGTATTCCAGGCACTTAGGCGGAAACCGTCGCAATTTTTGCCCACGGGACGGTGGAAGGCCTCCCCTCAAGAAAAAGGTCAACGTGGACTGGAGTCTGAATGGACGAAATGTACCTTACGGGGGGACAACAATCGTTGGAATCACCATGGGAGGAAGTAAACAAGTGCGCTACAAGGGCCTTTTCCAAGCCTCGGGTTCAAAGCCAGCGTAGAACCACTAAAACTGCTCACCTCTTTGGTGACTCCACACCTATATGTTTCTTACCTTCGGATGCAGCAGAAATAGTGTTGAATTGTTTGTCCACAAGCTATCTCAGTCTCTTCAACAGGCTTTCTGATATTCAACAATCGGCTTGCGTTGAACGACCGTCCATAATCGCGCTTACGGGGGCGTCGCTCATACTAAAGGTCTCTGATGCTGACATTTCAGTTGGCTGCTACTCCACTTTCCTTCCTGACTCGAAACATGGACATGGAGGTGGAGTTGCTCTTTACCTAAACGCGTCCCCGTACACTCCACTTTTCTGCAGCACCACTAACATTCAAATTGTGCTTGGCGGTACCGATTCTCGGTGTCGTTTACCACTGACCCTCAAGGCCGCCAGAAAACAACTCGTTACTTATACAAACACTGGAACAACTAACCCCCAGCTCCCATACGCATATTTTACTGGTAGATGACTTTGACACTCTCAAGTCTATCTGGATGAAAACTCAGCACGTTGCATCGAGTAGGCTGAATCAAGTCCTGCAAAATAGCGCTTGGACTCGTCATGTCGACGCACCTACCAGATAACGCGCAGCTCAACTACCATCCCTATTGGGTCTGGTTATTTTCAATGAAAGATGTATCTTCGATCAAGTGATGAGTAAAGCTCCTCTGGGTCATAGTGAGTACTGTGTACTGACTATTGTCTTCATGTGCTACCAGACCAGGATTCCTAGACCTCAAGGATTTAATCGAAACTTCTTCCACGTAGATCTTGACAACTTGAACGGGGGTCAGCTTCAGTGGACCACTGTCAAGAAAATTAACTGATCTGATGCAGTATTCATACATGGAGAACTAGCTCACAATCGAACGAACTAAAAGCTGTCCTGCGAACATGACCCAAACTATCTTTCAAAAATGTAGCTACAGAAGATCCAGAGGACGAGCTGACCTGTACGATGCGGAACGGCTGTAAATCGCAGACTGTCAGCTCCATTTACGAGAATGGACCACGTACCAAACCTCGCCCGAAAAAAATGCAGTGTTTGAGTGCGTAAAACACCACCAATGAAATAAGTTAACGACCTATTCCTTGAAGGATAGACGGGTGACCCAATGGTGGTATCTGAAGTCTACAAAGAACACTATGCAGTCTTGTAATCGGCCCTAAATTTGGTAAGACAGGCCTGCGAACCGCTTTTAATTTACTTGCTCTTTACAGAGGAAGATATTCGCGAACTCTTATTCAAGATAAACCCCTGTAGTGCTTTGAAGCCAGATGATGTGCATCCGAGGATCCTGGAGGAAACATCGCTCAGCTTGGCAAAACATTTCTACCCGGTATTTTGACAGAGGCAGCTCCCCTTCTGCTTGGAAGCAAGTGTTTGTCACGCCATTCTGCAAATGTGGTGACCGCTCCTCACCCAACCGCCACAGATTCATGAGCTTCACCAGCATGTTTTCCAAGGTGATATAACGCATTATGAAGTGAGCCATTCTAATTCTCTATCAACAACTTGATATCTCTGGAGCAACACGGATTCCTCCCAAACCGTTGTTGTGACAAACATGCTGGTGTTCGTGAACAGATCAAAGACAGCCAAAAGCGAGCGACTCATACCGTATGCCATGTTTTTGAATTTCTCAAAAACGATGGAAAGGGGTCGACTCACCCCACTGCTCCACAAGGTCAAGGGATGTGAGATAAAAGAGGTAGTTCTACGCTGGGTCAGGGCATACCTTTCCGGCAGAATGTTTCGTGTGGAAGTTGGATCAACCTACTTTTCCCCAGTGCTTCGTCCTAAGATCATTCCTCTTTCTGACCTCCGTCAAATGCCTTCCCGATGTGCTGTCAAGTCCATGTCTACTTTTTGCTGATGACTTGAATTCCTGGGGTTTCAACACCAACAATTCAAATGGATATCGACGCTTCAAATTAACAGTCACTGGCATGTTCTTCTGAACAACGCTAAATGTATCCATATGGCGTTCACACAAAACTCGGTGAACGCCTTTGTCGTGTATGGTGAGAATGGATCTGAATGTATTGCAAAGCTAGATACAAAAAGTACTTAAATATCCGGCTCCCCTCAAACATGTCTTTCTCACTGCATTGTGAATACCTAGAAGGCAATCTATTTTTCGGATGATTCGGCGCATGGACTTGCAGGCACTGTCGAGCCTACGTCAGATCGCTTATTCGTGTGTCCATTCAGGACCAAGGAACGACGTGGTCCTCATCGAGCTTGTCCAACGAGCCGCTACGAAGATGGTTGCCGGCCTTAAACCCGTCGACTATGCAACAAGTCCAGAGATCCTTGGTCTCTTTCCCTTAGTCTACTGTCTCCTCCGAGGGGAGCTGAAGCTTACGCCTTGTTTGAGCAGGGTTGGGCTGATGACTTTTTACCGTTGACCCTACTACCGCAGTTCCGACTTGTACACCTCCAGAACCGTGCGTCCGTTGGGTACGTTTTTCTGATTATTTTTGCAAATATGAGCAGGACTGCATGTGACGGAATATTTTATTCCTCTCGGTGATGATGCGCTGACTCAACCGCTTTATCACTAAACAGCCGTGTTCGACATCGGTCATATGTCGCTGGCTTATCCAGATCGTATTTTTCCTGATTGTTAGCCTTTTTGTTTATGATTTCGCAGCATGTTTTTTTGTTATTCTGTGTATTTTTGTCGTTTTACATCGAGAACGTAACCTGATATATATTTTTTCTTATTTTACAACTTCTAAATGAGTCCACCATAGTCCGCTTTCCAAGACTGTTCTATCTAGTATATTAGGGTAACTTCTGGGTCAAAATCTGAGGTACCATAATTGTTGCAAGCGAAGTTTACTATTTTTAGGTTCCAAAATATTATTCGTATATATTTTACAGGTTAGGTCACAAATAGTGCAGCTGTCTGCGTACGATTACTTCCGATTTTATTCAGGCTATTTTTTTCACGATATATACCATTTCAGCTATTAGACTATTCTGATATAAAAGCCTGTGAGCTACGTTCAAAGAAACATTTCGTAAAGTTGTCGCATTATGCACCTTGTTACCCGTGGTTAGGCGACAATAGCTTAGTTTGAGGTCGTTTATTTCCGCCCCCCCCCCTGCATAACTATTTTAACAACCACTGTATGTACGTCGTAAGTTGCACATAACCAGCTATCAGATGTTTTCAAATAGTTATCACGGTTATCATGTTTATATTCGGAAAAGAGGATTTGCGGACGAATTTTTAAAAATCGTTATGGAAGCAGTGTGCATATATATACATGTAGGTTACGTTTTACGTAGAGACGTAAAAGATGATTTCGAAAACCCATCCGAAAGGTTACCTGACATTCATCGTTTGCTTATGTCTACAAATGAGGTAGCAATTGATCGGTTACCACTTCCTAAATATTCTCCCAAGTCGACATTCAAAGGGATTGTTTCAGCACGGGTTGCATAGAGGGGACACTCAACCGTGTGTTCGTGGCGGGACGAATAAAATCCCAGATCAAACAATATTAGAAACAGGAAAGCAGTTTATGCAGCCATGAATATAGGCATTGGCCGTTTGATAATAACCTAGAAACAGTCGATGGTACTGCTTTCTAGAAGGTAACACCTATAGCTGGCAGATTAATGCCTTAGTTTATCTTTTTTACTCCTGATGTTTAAACAAGATCACGTTCTACTGATCCAAAAAAGTAAAAAGGCGACGAGAAAACCCGGCTTCGATTAAACGGAGCCAAAAAGAGTATCAGTGGTTTTTCTCGTTTCTAGCATGGAAGAGCAGTGGCACTTCACACGATTGGTGCCTAGATTTTCAACGTTGAGACTGAATACAACGCACCGCACTCCGACAGCTAACTGGCAAGTAAAACCATAAGGGTGGAAACGTTGCAATTGTTACCTATCCTATCTATAGTCTGTCACAAAGTTGACAGGTTCTACTGCAGTAGATCAAAACTCTCTTGCAGTATTATCATGACACTAAAACAACAATAAAGGGGGCAAAAATTTATCGCCGTTTGCGATGCCCTTCTGAATGCAAACAAACTAACAATTGTCTAATATGCCTATGAATAGTATGTGCTAATATTCGTAAAGGAAACTACTCGCAAGGTTGCTGAAAATTCTTCGACAGCCCACGACCGGTTTCGCCCTTCCTGGGGCTCGTCAGGTAGGCGAACTCCCCGAGTTTCCCAAGAAGGGCAAAAACGGTCGTGGACTGTCGAAGAGTTTTCAGCAAACTTGTGAGTAGTTTCCTTTATGAAAATATACTGCGATATCTCGAATATCGTGCCAACCGAAACATGAGGCGGCATTTGTGCGGCACATTCAGTTGAAGAATACCATAAACGATAGTTTCAGTCGAGTCTCTGGTGAAAACCCAACTGATATGCAAATGAGTGTATTTGTTGAGGACGTGCTAATCCTTTAGCTCGGCAAAAGTTCACAGCATGTCTGCCATACGTTGGTGCTATCCCGTTCGCAATGCAACAGTCTCTTACACGTGGAAACTAAAGTGTTATCGCGAGTTGAGTTGAAACTTGAGAAAGTTTTGATTACTCCATGTGGATCAGCGCGGCACCACAACATTATTAAGCCATAGTCATCCTATTGGTGCCTAAAGATTATTTGGATTTATTTAGTGACAGTGCAGTATGACCAAGATTCTGCGGTTAATTGTCAAGAAAATTATGGTAGGATGCGCCTAAGAGGCCATTAAACGTGTGTTTAAACAAGCGCGCCCAACTCTCCGCTGCAAAAGAACAGATTCTGGTCGAAAATTGATTTTGTAAGCAAAATAACACATAATATCTACTTAAATTTACCTCAGTATTTTAATCATCCTTATTTCATCATAGCAGATGTCTCATCTACGAACGACCGTCTTTCTCAGAGGAAAATAAAACGTTCATTCGAAGTGGAACAAAAATTGTAGACTGCAATAAACTGTTTCCTCAATAGTCGGTAATAGGCTGGATATTGTAACAGGCAATGAGAATAATTTTGGGAATCCTGGCGGATTTCGGTTGGAGTCATAACAGTTATGAAAGCATGACAAGCACACTGTCAGCTTGATTTTGTGGTTTGGCTGCTCTTGAAAAGACTTGGTTTCATACTCTGGTTAGCTTGTAGCATCCTGCATATTGTGGCAGTCAGGAGTTTCACGTTTTATTATGCCTATGTCGTTCCTTCTGCATTCTGGCGTTCATTCAAACTTGGTACCATTTATTCGTGTTGTGCCTCAAGATAAATAAAGCATTGCCTTTGTTGTCTTACCTAAGTAGGCATTGAGATGTTCTCTGGATATTTGTTTTCTTCAATACACCCCACTTCCCTCGATGGCTACCCGTTTTGTTTATATGAGCACGGATTTCCAACTCCATCCCACTTCGGCCTAAAAATCCACTTTACTTCTCTGTCGCACTGCTCTTCGATCAAACTGTTTTGTCTATAGACTTTACATGGTTCGGTTGGCTAGTTTAGGCGTAGCTTAAAGTATGCGACTCTCTTCAGTATATTACTAGTACTAGTACTATATATTGTATATATTAGATAGTTCACTTGATGGGGTTGCTAATGTCGTGTATTCCACGAGGAAGGATCCTTAGTACATATATATATATTTGGGCATGCTGCTTGCACTTTTGCCTGGTACCTTTAGAAACCGTCACAAATGGTATAAACCGATAAAGTAACTGCCAAATGACGAACCTCTTTATTAATCTGCAGGGCTGTGGGGTAAAAAGTCTTTATGCGGCAAATTAATCATGAAGCAAAACGAAACCAGGGCCCATACTTATTTTTTAGGGATTTATATCAACTAGCGTGGTGAAAGAGGCGTAATTTCGTCACAGAATGTCGCTCGAATTGGTTAAGTTTGATTTACTTGAAACGAGACACTCAGATTCACGTCCACAACCTCTGGTGCTTTTATGGTTTGTGTGTGTATCCAGTGCTACAAGCGTGCTTGTCACACCGTTAGAATTAGAAAACCTGACGAAAAGTGTGAAACAGAAGCAAGGCCAAGAACTTGGCAATAGCAAGAGGAGATCGACAAACGCAATGTAGCTCAAACTGGCCAAAAATATGAAAAGGCTAAGGCCATCTCTATTGGGCTCAGGAGCGCAATGTGCCAGGTGAGCCAATAAAGAGTCCTAAATCAGGCGCGCAGAAAACGAAGGAAAAGTGCTATAGAGTGACACCAATCAGTACAATGTAGGCGACGGGACAGAGCCTAAATAATTGATATTACGGTTGGTGGATTTGATACATATGCCATGAACCAGCAGTTAGATACCTGGATACAAATAAAACTTTTCCATTGTCAAGGGAAGTTGTCCGAATGCGGGGGACAGGCAGCTCTGTCTCCTTAATGATCATGCTACTGTGCGTAAAGCAAACGGTGTATATGGTACTCTTTGTGGGGATAATCTAAAAAGCCTGCAGGACCTGAATGATTAGGCCAGAATGTTCTGTTCTTAAAGCTCACTGTACGGACAACTGATGACACAAGCACATCCTAGTCACTCGAAAGATGGTATGGCGATAGTTCGTGCCTGACTAGGGATCAGGCAATGAGCCAAGAGCAGGCGATTCTGTCAGCCTCATTTTTCTAGCGAGGTCTGGTCAATGGGCTGTTAATTAAAATGACTATGACTGAACAGTTTAGGGACTGGTTCCCACGTGACGTCTGACAACAGCATGGAATTGGCTAAGGTAACAAGAAAGCTCACTTCTTGACCTCGCTGATTCCCCATTGCAGGACCAAGAGAGCCACAGTAGTGCATTAATTTAGAATCCTCTCTGGGTTAGAGGTCATGCCCACCCAGGGCATTGTCCCGTTTAATGCACATTGGATGTCTTACCAATAAGTGGTGGCTACCAAGGTTGTTATATCCAACTCTTCCAAATTCATAGCTGACGATTTGATGGAACTGGCTCCCAAGCCGTCCGGGGACAGCTTCATCTGGTTGATACTCCGATCGAAGTTCAAGACAGTGATACCACTCCTCTTCTTTGGCTGTCCTTGTCTTGGACAAGTGTATAAACATGCCAGAGGCGCTTCAGAATTGCAGAGTGTAAGCCTTTGCCATAGGAGTAGTTATGGGATATCCCGACATTCCACAAAATGGGCTGCTTGCTCTCAATGTCGATAAATTTGCTTGCATTGGAATTGTTGCGTGCTCCGCCTTTAACACTATGGAGGTGCCGGGTGCGGAGTAAACGAATCAATTCCATGCTCCCAGTGCTCTTGGCTCGCCACCTATCTCCGTATAAAATTACCGTCAGGCTTTCCACCAATGGGAATTGTTTGGTGTGTGATCAGTATACTAACATGATTCAGAATTGTTCATAAATCCTTCCAGTTTTTGGCTGAGGCTGATTCCCCTGGCTTGCACTTATCACGTCAACGATCCGGATGAGTGGTATAAGTGTGTGCAAGGTCACCGGGATGACTGCTCGCTCAATAAATAATCTGCTAATGTTGCAGTTATGTTTTACCAGGTCGTGTTCTCCAAGTGTTGAGGGAGTCGCTATCACATCTAGCTTCGTGTGACAAGCTTTGGTTAGGAAAACGTCCACTGGTCTGCCACTCGAAAGACTGCAAGTCATTGTCATCTTAAATTGTTATTACTACTTCAAATTTTGCTCACAAGGTTAAGGCGCCGGTAACAACTTTCATCAGTTGTTGATGGGAGCCATCTAGTACACCAACACACTTCTGTCTTCTCCCAACAGGGCGTGTGGAACGCTTGGCTTTCATGAGAGGTTAATCTTCGTTTGACATTCATGTGAGCAATTACAATTGGTATGGGGGGTCCAGGTGGCTACAATGGCCACCTGTCTTACTGTGGCTAATTCAGCAGTGCAAAGAATGGGTTGATGAGTTGCTGATCTTCACATCATAGTGAAGAATGTCTATGCATAATAAATTGTTTTTCAAATCAACTGCTTGGGCGCTTTGTTTAAGTGAGCGAACCTTGAAGGTCATCAGTCGCCGCTTGTGAAAACGGTGCCTAATGCAGCAAGATATCGCGAATTGCGGTAAAACGTGAATCGCTTACAATGGAATAAATTTGCGGATAGTTCTGCAGCTGAAATAATTCATCGAGCTTTCTAGTAACTACGTGGTCTTTGGTGACGCAAAATATGCGGAGGTGTCACTCCTGTAAATCATTTTTCCCATTTACATCTGCTTGACTGGGGCCTCGATAATTGCTATTCAAAGTTATCGTCGCGGAAGGCGCATTCGTTATTATCGGATAAATCGTAAGTTGGAAGAACGTAAGGCTTACAGATGTAGCTGGTCTACGTAAGTTTGTTGGTAAACAGCAGAGTTGTCCATTGTGACCGGCAAAATATGCCAGGACGAGCATGTCGTCGCCAATAGCGGAAAGCTGAACGAACCAAGCTGACGCACACGACTAACGTGCGGCGAGGGGCTCACGATTCCTAATCACCTGGCCGAATCTTGCCCATCCATCTGTACCTTGAAAAGTCGAAGGTCTAAATTGTACGACGTGAAACGTTGAACTTTATTGGTCGTTCCGATTAGCAGATATGTCCTGCCGGGAAGTGTGCGGCCCTCTTGGTGACAGTGTTCATTGAGCTATTGACGCCCTGAAATGAGGGGAAGATACAAGTTATGTTCATGGATTCACGGATTGATACACAGGATCGAGGCTTTTGCCCAAGTTTCCCAGGTCGACTTCGTTCTTGTCGTTCACCGGCTGCCGTTCACCTGAAAGAAACAAGTGAAAAAAGGATGTAGCACTGCTCCCTGAGTACTCGCATAAGAAAGTGTCTAATAGTGCTTTGAACTGGGTTCTAGAAGGAGCGTGGACAACTGACGGAGGAAGGTTATTCCCCGCAGCTTCTACCCGAAATGAGAAAACATTTTGCCTAATAAGTGTGTGCGCTCTTAGCTTGAAAAGCTTCTCACCATGTCCCCGCCGTGTGTTTGCTGGCTCAACGGTGAAAAACCTGTTGGCCAAACCTTGTTCAAACAGGGCATAAGTAAGAATTAGGTCCCCTCGGAGGTGGCGATACTCGAGGGGAAAGAGGTCAAGCGCCGTGAGACGCATTTCGTAGTCCACGGATTTAAGGTGCAATAAGAAGGACATGTTTGAAAAGAGCCAGATACCCAAATCCTTTTTGGCATCTAACTTTGTGATGTCTTCTGGTCCATTCTCACCATGCACGACATAGGCGTTCGCTGAGTCTCCTCCGAATGACATATGGAAGCACTTTTCGTCATTCGGAGGAAGGTGTCAGTCCAACGACCACTCTTTTGCAGCGTCTACATCCATTTGGAGGGCACTGGCATTGAAACTAAAGGATTTCAAGTCGTCCGCAAAAAGTACACATGGACTTGGAAGAATGTCTGGAAGGTAGTTAACGTGGACCAGAAACGTAGGTGGCCCAACAACAGAGCCTTGGGGAAGTCCAATGGGGGCCGGCGCCGGAGAGGACTAGGTCGAGACTAATTTCATTCAAAATGTTGTGTCTGTTAGGAGCGCCTTAGTCCAGTGTCGAATTTCCCCTTGAATCCCGTAAGGCTTGAGACTGTGGGGCAGCGGGACATGTGGAGCTTGATCTAATGCTTTTGAAAAGTCGAAAAATATTGCATCCTATTTGAGTCCCTCGTCCTTAGCTTGTGTTAAACTGTCCATAAATATGAGCATGTTCTTCAAGCAAAAACGGTTTGGGAGGAATCCGTGTTGAGCTGGGGACATCAAGTTGTTGGTAGTGACCCGCTTCAGAATACGTTCCATCACCTTGCACGGTACGCTAGTTAGGATCACATATAGAGACTAATAGGTCATCGAAATATCACTATGGGGCAGGCGGCTGGCAAACTGGATACTGCTCCCCCTATAAGGGGAGCAGTTCGGCGACCACAACGTCGTAGAGGCTTGTTTGCACAGCGCTTTCTTCAACGGCCGATTTGCATTGCGTGATTTCTTGTAGCTTATCGCCTGTCGACTATAAAGTGTGATAATACGAGGCTTACACGATACCCATGATGTCTCAATAACAGACAAACATCCGGAGCTGATGAGCCTTGTGTGAGTTACACGAAATTATCGTTGTCTCCTTCCTCTAGCTAGCGCCTAACGGCGTTAGTCCTGGTAGTAACACACTAAGTCCTGGCTGTTGATTTGCTCCTCTGGGCCGAAACTACGGACGTACACAGACTTCTGGGACACAGTGTGCTTGGAATCTGCACCTCGATCCGGGCCAACATCATCAGACTGGTTAGCAGACACACCTTTGCGTTTTGTGGAGGGGTCGGGGGCTGAGAACCAAAAATATGTTATTCATCTGCGGATTCACCTTCGGAACAAGCCTGAAGAACATCGTCGTAAAGCGGGCAATGTTGGCCATCACAGCAGTCGACGTGATGATTCATGATCCGTTGCACACCAGCGGTCACTGGTACTAGGCAGCCGATTAAGAAGCACACAAAAGCCCAAGTTTGTGTCCCTAGACCGCCGCCTGGGTTGAGGTGCAGTATTCTCGACCACCAATGACAGGTCGTCAGTTGCAGACGTCGGGCATTGGCGCAGCAGGATTGAACATACCACTGCTGAATAACGGATATGTCCCTCCTGGATCCCAGTCCCTGAAGCTCATCCACCACTCGGTTTAGTTGTTTACGCGGGCCGTCGAAGGCCGTCGGCTGCGGCTTCGGAACAAGTGCAAGGGGCACACCTTGTTTTGGTGGACCGTATTCCGACAGCCACCGTTGGTGGATGGGAAAGAATCCCAAAAAATCTATGAAGGATGTTTCCTACTGCTTGAGACCAACTGGTCTCTGAATGCAGAGAACAAGTGGATGAAGGGGAGCCACATCGCCTGGTAGAAGGGGCATGTGCATTCTCCAACAGGGGTGTCAACCGTCTGGGAGCACCCGGGTGTTTGCACCATGAACTATAAGTTATTTAACGGAGCTTCACCTCATCTTATTTGTTCCAGCGCCACGATAGTGCATCTTTGGGGGATGAGGGCCCAAGTGCCTCAAAACGAGGAAACATGCATACGTAGTCATTTGACAGACAACCTTCAGAACGTAGCCGTCGCCCTCCAGGATTTTCCGTCGGTTGCAGTGATATGACACATGCATCATCTACTCCAGAATGAGCCGGTGCCGGGAAACCCTATGTATGGCGTGCTCAATTGCGTATGGGTGGTGCGCCCGGTTTTTCAGGCGGCCATTTGCATTCTCTAGACGGTTACTGGTCACATTACCAAAGTGAACCATCCCGGAATTTGCGTGTACAGCCCATTGTTTTGTGATGAACGACCAGGAGCCCGTAAGATAAGAGACAAATCGTAGGCCCGTGCGGCGCAGCAGTTGCAGATCTTTTCGGAATCTGTGTGCTCGTATTATGATAAACAAGAACTATTATACGACCTTTTCCAGGCAAGCCATATGGTGGAATACGTGCCAGCTGTTTGCAGAGTTTCTGTGCCCAAAAATACATCAAATTTATAAGGTACGTACGTGCCTCCTGATAGCCGTTCTAATATGGGAGTAGCACAACATGATATCGTAGCCGAACACAACGCTCGATGCCCAAATTTGTGCGCCAGTTTGTCCATCACAAAAATCTCCACTTAATAATGTTTGCCCATCACTGCCCTGAACAAGCTGAACAGTTTACTCATGAGAGCAAACTGTTCGCTTTCCACGAGGGCATACATAACCGGAGATTCAGTACACATGCCATCCATGATCAGGATGGGGTACAAATTGTATCCACAGATATTAGTCGCTTTAAAAAACTCACCCAAAACGGTTCATCTGGTGCGCTCCTTTGACCTCAATTACGTCTGGGGAGCCTTGAATCAATGCTGTCTGCTGCCATCTGCAAATGCATATGTAACTATATTGGTCTTCCCCCGACTGCTGCACAAGAACGCGTTTGACCTGCCACAATTTTGCCAGGACCAAGCACATATCATCTTCCACAATAAAACCCAACTTTGTGTCACTTAGCAAACCGAAATTGTCGGCACTTCCGGCGGTATTCGTATGCCTTAAGTTGTAAGGACCTTGCCGAATATATCGGCCACATACTGCCGCACTTCACATGATCGACTTTCATACTTCAGCAGGTCCCTGCAGGTGCGCAACTCTTCTTCGGTTAACTGTCAGTTTACCGATATCCGGTAGTACAGAAACTTAGAAAGCTTATGGCTGCATTCAGGATAATGAGAGGACAGCCGGTCCTTCAAGTGCTGTTTGTTATTAGAAAACACGCTCATCTTACTAGCTGCTCCAGATTCTCTGGCTTTTCGTTTGTATTGCAGGCCACCTGCTGCAATTGTAGTACACCCATCCGTGATGCAAAGCAGCGTTGGTGCTTCTATTACTGGATGAACGCACAATTGCCACATAGTTATCCTTCATGTATTCATTTAACGCCTTCCCAAACGCCGTGAAGGATGAAAAGTATACAGCAGACAAGTTCGCGATAAACACATGTGAATCCACTTCTGACAACATAGCACAGCAAGTTCAAAGTCGAATGCGCACCGAAAATTTAGAGTGGATAATTATTAAAACAAATCGCAACAAAATGACTGTAGACTAGGGTGTTTTTTTGGTTTGAGCATACATACAACAAAATGCAACATTTTGGTGTAAAACGGTTTATTCCACTTGCAAATGTTTTGCAGATAAGAGCATTGAGCTTCTGCGGACAGGCACTGAGGTATGGTCGGGCCGTTACAACCCGAACGTGGCAGGCAACAACACAACGGGGAGAAAGGCAGGATCAAGAAGATATGCTTGTTACGCATATATTGTGAAAAACAAAAAAGCCAGACTAGTGGGGCATGAGGTACGGCTGGCTCAATGACAGGGTCAGTTGACTTAAACTAAAACTGAGTGACCTTGGGTGGTTGAGTACCTTACCAAGGTCACGAACAGCACAGATGGAGATGAAGAACGTTGAAGTGCAGGCAAACTGCAAGCTTCCTCTCAAGAATATGCTTTACATTTAAACTGAGTAGTTTCACTGATGTCAGTGTTAAGGGGAAGCCAGGTGTAAATGATATTCACGAAGAAGAGGCAGTGCTAATGCAAAGGGATGAAGGAGCACCGTAAATTATTACTGAACTTGTTGAAGGGGCAAGCAGAAATCGCAGCCCAAACCAGGATGGTTAAATCCGAACGAAATGTTCAATGGGTTAGAACGAAGTCGTAAAAGAGTTGGTTGTGTCCGGGTGAACAATTTGTTCGTGGTTGCAAATACAAGTCCGAGTGGGCGAAAGGGGCAGTCGCGTGTAGGAAAAAATATTTGCGTCTTATCACCAGGCTACCTAGGGATTAAGCCCCGTTCGGTAAGTGTATGAAGACAGTAACGTATTTCCTTTAGGCGACCAGAATTTTCATATTTTTGAAAGTGGCATCGCTGGGTCTTCCCGGGAAAGGACGCGCCGGAGAATAAAAATCATTCAGTCCGCGCTCTCCGAACACTCAACGGCTGACCACAACCACCAACGCATTATTCGTTACGGTGAAAGTGCTCTAAAACAGGAGTCCGGTGATGGTTGACGCAGCTGAACCGGCATTCAGAAAGTTGTCGCTCACCAGTTGTGTCCTCAGGTTAGGCAAATTCCCTGGGGCTAAGCGTGCCAGATTGTTGAGAAATTTGTACCTGGGGTTTCCTCTAGAAAAAAATCAAAGACCACTGCAAAGTGGTCTAGATGGCTGGGTCGGAGGCAAAGGGATGGGTTTTCAAACATTAGGCTACCTCCCAACACCGAGAGGTGGGTTGAACGTTTGAGTAAAGGGGCGCAAGATGAGGTCTCTGAATCAATTCCATTTTTGGCCTGACAAAACGGGATGGGTTATTAGCACACTATAACTCTTCATGCACCGAATTCCCTCTACATATTCCTTGCCCAACTCAATTTTATTGCTTTGGTTCATTGGACGACTTCCCTGTGTGTAATCTTCTGTACAGTAAGGTTCTTCTCGATAAGCTCTCATTATTTTCAACAGATTTGCTTCTCACCGCTGCTTCCAAAGTATGTATTATCTGTCCAACTCCCCATCTGGCAGCTCTCACCCAAATCCTGTTCCCTCCTTGATCAGTATACACCGCGTCTGCGAGCCATGAAGGCACGGCTCGATTTCCATGATGGAACTCCAACCGCCCGAAGCAGACCCACATTTCTCTTAACGCAGTTTGATGGGTAGATCTGAGGTTGAGAAAAAACGCCGGTGTTTCGCAAAAGCCCGCGTACTGGAGAAAGCTTTTTCAACAATGAGAAGTTGCAGACTGCCCCAACCAACCCAGTAGAGTGACTCAGGGTGCGCCGACTTTGGTGGGATGATATCCAAAATAAATGGAATCCCAGTTTATTTACAAAGACATCGTCTTAAATAACACATTCAAGGTTATTAAGTTTGTGCTTATCATCTAAAACTCAGGAAGGACCAAGTTAGCCAAAATGGAATGCCGTTATCATTCCGCTAATAACAGCCGACGTATAATTCCCAGTTTTGTTGCTCTGGCACAAAATGCAGCCAATTTGGTGGTTTGCATCTTGCGCATCTTAAAGAGGCTGGTGGGTCCGCCGTGGCTAACCCGTCCAGGGGACTCCATAATATTCGAATTAAGGGAAGAAGAGCGAAAGCACGGAGCTCCTGAGGGCTATTTACAGATTCAGAATAGTGTAAAAACATCGTGTGAAAACCAGTGAATCGTCCATCTGGCGGCCATAGCCTTTTATGCATGCTTCTCCATCATCGGGTGTCAGCTTCGCAAGACCGAAGCCGGGTTTTATCCCGATAGGGGATGCACTGACTATACGATCCCTTCGCGACAAGGTTTAATACCGCTCCACTTCTTTTAACGATCAACAATGGTCGTCTTTCTTGGTTTTAGATATGTTTTCGACTCCGTTAATCGTCAGAAGCTGTGGTTATCTTGTGATGAAATGTCACCCTCGTAATTTTAATGAGTGTCTTATATGGATCTTTGTAGACGCAAGTGTTCCCCGCAAGTTTTCCCCTGGATTCAACACGTTCACCGGTATTAGGTAAGGGTACTGATACGTAATCCACTTGGAATCGGTGAGCTATTTCCAAAATGTGGAAGCAAATTAGCATCTTGCGGCCAAGTAGCAAGATGCCTACTAGGGGTCACCTGCACAGAAATATTGGGATGGTTCGTGACGTGGGACTTCGGGGTTCAAAATGAGAGCAGGCGACCAGTTGAACTGGCCGCCGTTCAGGGAATGTGAGTGCTGATAGGCGCTGCAAAATCATAGGTTGGGTGGCTTAAAAACGGAAACAAAGTTGTCTGTCATAGGAGTTCACGGATTCACGGATTGATACACAGGATCGAGGCTTTTGCCCAAGTTTCCCGGGTCGGTTTTGTTCTTGTCGTTCTGCGGTTGTCGTTCACCTGAAAGCCACAAGCGAAAAACGGGTGAAGCACTGCTCTTTAAGTTCGCAGCGCGGGGCAGTATGTTTGCCAGCACGAGGACTCGCATAGAAAAGTGTCTAGTAGTGCTTTGAAATGGGTTCTAGAAGGAGCGTGGACAACTGATGGAGGAAGGTTATTCCACGCAGCTACTACACGAAATGAGAAAAAATTTTGCCTAATAAAAGTGTGCGCTCTTAGCTTAAAAATCTTCTTACCATGTCCCCGCCGTGTGTTTGCTGGCTCAACGGTGAAAAACCTGTTGGCCAAACCTTGTTCAAACAGGGCATAAGTAAGAATTAGGTCCCCTCGGAGGTGGCGATACTCGAGGGGAAAGAGGTCAAGCGCCGTGAGACGCATTTCGTAGTCCACGGATTTAAGGCCCGCAACCGGACACTGCGGGTGTCAAGGTGGCAGTTCAGGGATTAATGGTTCTAAAGTTCCCTTCTGACAAGGTGGCACCGCTGATGCACGGAACGCGCTGATATGCGACGTAAGTCCTTCCTCATTTTCAGGAGTCTTACTTGGTTTGACTTAACGTGCTTTTGACGCGGCGGCAAACATCCCTAGGATGGAAGGAACCAGGGATTGTTCATCTTAGCAAATAAGGGACCCCACCTCTGCTGACACATCATACTTTGTAATGCTTATTTAATTCGGCCGTACCCCGCTTCACACGCAGTATATTCGTTTCGTGGAATCCCACTGCGCATAGGTTACGTGTCTGTTTACCAAAACAGATTAGTTGCTTTCGGTAACAATTTATTCCGTTCACCTAAATTAAAGCGTAGTTTCCTGGCTTTTCCTCATACTCGTGCAGCAGGGACAATTATACTTGAATGTGCACGAAATGCCCTAGAAAAATTTTGGTGCACAATTTGGTTAGCACTGCTTTTTCTCAGCCAGCAATTCAAACACATACGTTATTCCTAATTCATCCGGCAAGAAAAAGAATGCTTTTGGATACACGAACTTACTTTTGTGGATAATAGGTCTTCCGCTAAACTTAATTGTATCGATCAGTGGGAGCTGTTTGTCTTTGCTGTAAAAGCAATATAACAACGTATGGATAAAATGTTTAACAACAGGTGCACATACCTGTACAGCGAAAATTCCGCCCTCTTTGTATTATCAACGGTCTTGCTTCGTATGCTAGCACTATCCAAAAGCATCTGCAATTTGATATGGATTTTAAATTTCTGAGCCAATTTAACCAGAGGTCTCCGTTTAGAAAGTTATGACCACGGTTTCACATGAAGCTGAACAACGGCCGTGGTGTTTCACTAAGCTCCAAGCTGTGGAAGAAATAGAAAACTCCGATCTGTGAGCGACGCCATACACCAGAACTCCAGAAGATCCGACTGAATATGCAAACTACCTGATTAGTTCAGCAAAAGCATTTGTGAGTTCTCTAGCAATTTCCAACGTCGAAAAGTAGACCCCATCACTACTAGCAAGACAGTCACCATTTTTGCACATGATGTGGATTTCATTTGGTAGTCTTTTAGCGTACCACTGATGGAAAACGTCCACGGTGTTTTCAGGTGACGTTTTTTAACTTCCGTTCAGAATAGTGGTAGCCAGGACGCATTTATTGGTCATCGATTAAGTGGTTGTTGCTACGTTATCCGAGATTAGCGGTTAGTTTTGTGTGCTTGAGGAACGGATCGGTAGATGCATAAACAACATTTAACCACTTCGTTTCATAGTCAACCTTCCGAGAGTTCCGGTATCCCGCTGTTTCGAATATAGGGTCTTGTTGAAAGTGATACGTCAAGAATGATTTGAAATCACTGGGAGCAAAATCATCGCACTGTAAAACGGTGACATTTTCAAGCAATTACGTGTAACTACACTTAGGATTTCACAACAGTACTTTCTGCTGAACCCCAAAATTCTAAAAAAAATCAGTAACCATCAATGCTGAGTTGCACTGGTTTGTAAAGTATCACAGATAGCCGTTGAAAAAATAGATGAGCCAAATGCTACGATCGTTTTGCAGAGGTACCACTCCAAGCAACCTGAAGTGTTTGTGATCTGCAACTCTAGATACCTCAATATATAATTCCGTTGAACTGTAATCTTCTATCGGGGTCGTAATCAGACAGCAATACTTCCGATCGAAGGTGCTATAAATGCTCGGATAATGGCCTCGCTGCTAATGCGGGCTACAGACAACCATGTAGAACGGTCGCTGACTGTCAACAGGTGGACAGGCTGTTAAATCGGGATGAGATCACAATGAATTTACATGAACATAATTCAAACGTGATCTCACTCCTAAAAATGAACAACTGGAGAAAACAACGGCACTGAATTTTGGCCTGTGGACAAACAAACCTAGCCGGGCTCACCCACATATATTCTTTCGTAGAAGACCGGATATATTGAAATGAGTTTAGCCTGACTCTGGCTTGAAAACCATGGAACGTGAAACTAGGAATCACGTCGAAGCTTGGTCGTCTGAATAGGGCTATCGATACTAGATAGGGATCTCCTGCATAGGTGTAAAGACCGATAACGCCGCTATAATTTAGCAGCGGTCGATCATCTGATTGAGGCATGGAGCTTCTTTAGGCATCGATAATATTCGATTTCATGATCACGGAACGCCTATCAGTGGGGTGCTAAACAACGGCTGTCTCCTGCAAAGAAGCATCCGTCAACACGTCCTTACCAGAAGTACGTCGGGTGTCCTAGGTGAATTATGCCACGAAGTCAAGGACTGGAAGTTCTAGTCGAGAGAAGCGTTCCAAGCGGTTTCAAAACGCAAAGACTCGTAAGCGGTGGTCAGTGAATATCATAAATGACTGATCCTGTGGCCAAATTAAAAGTGTCGGACTGCAGGGCAAGACGCTGATACTTCACTTCCGAATGCGCTGTAACGCGTTTCTGGTAGCATTGAGTGTGTTGAAAAGTAAGTACAACACTTCCAAATGCTTTAACGCCACCGCTGCAAGGCAGCTTCATGGACTACGTCAGAAGCATTCATGAAAACTATCAACGGCCTCGAACTAATGAAGCGCTACGAGTGAACCGAGCGTTTCTTCAGCAATACCAAAGACAGGTCGAGCTTAGGGTGAGAGCTCCACATCACCTTGATTTCGAACTCCGAGCAAACAGGCAGGAGGGTGAACAGAAGTAGCACGACAGGGAATAAGACGGTGACGTTAATTCATTATTCCATGAAGGTAGCAAACTGCAGCCAAGGTAGTGTGAAGATGAAAGCCTTGAATTGCCTCAACCATGTCTAGCGGAAAACGTGTTCAAATCGATGCAGTATCCAGGGTGATCGAATATAATCCGTCCGAAGTTACGTATATCCTTGTCGATGACCATGCTGTGGAGACAAAAGCTCAAAGAAGGATATGAGATAAGATTTCTTTATCCTTTATGCAGCTCTGGTCATCCGAAAATTTTTGGGGTGCTTATAGATAAACCCTATGCATCTGGTGATGTGCAGAGGCTTTGCAACTTGACGGAGATTCAGCTGGGTCCTAGGTGCGTCCCCCAGAAAAACAAAATTGGTATGCAAACAAATGTATTCAGCTAATTTCATCCAATTCGCGTTGAAGTAGAACATAAGGTTGACGGACACTCGGGGACTGCGCCTGCCTGATGAGGCCCAAGAAGGGCAAAACCGGTTGCGGGCTGCCATAGAGTTTTCAGCAATGAGTTGTGTATTACGTCCATACATGTACCGCGATATATCGAATGTCGTACCACCCGGAACATGGGGCGGCATGGTGCAGCATATTCAGTTGCATAAGAACATAAAAGAGGGATTCAGCTGGGTTCCAGCTGAGTCTCCCATCAAAACAAAATTTATATACAAATGAGTGTATTTCGCTAATTTCGTGCAAGTTGGGTTCATGTAGAACACAAGGTTGACGGAAACTCGGGGACTGCGCCTACACGGTATGACTTTACAAGTTTGGAAACGAACCTATTATTATTATCGAGGGCGAAACCTGTCATGGGTTGTCGAAAGTTTTCTGCAACCTTAAAAGTAGCGCACTACGTCAGAACACCTGATACTGAGGCAAGCCGTGGTGCCCTGAAAATATGGTATGAGGTAGCGGTCTGAGACTGCAGTATCGTTGTGTGCCTAATATCTGACACACAGCCACTGTATGCGGCGGCAAGGCACTGAGCCCGTAAATCATGGACGATGGCATGCTTAGCTCGGACCATTTTAAATCTGACAGAGGCGCATTTGCAAAGACCGGCAGGTTTCGTTTTGACAGGATGTTACGTAAAAGATGTTGCAGAAGAAAAACGATTGCTATAATTAAACGGTTGCGACAAGAGGCACCCATCTTAGTGCATGCCAAAAACAATGATGTTTCCACCATTCGCCGCTGGTGGGCTCGAAGTCTTCATCTGACAGTCGTCTTGTGTCCCCGTCCCGAGTCCCATCAGGGCACAGTCCACCAGTGGTGCGGTTGATGGCAGAACAGGCAAAATGAACTGCATGTTAAGTCAGCTGCCGGTACGCGCCGGCCCGCCCGTTCCCTTCTCTTATTAAAGAGGGGCATGTTTCAGTATGCTGACACCAACCATGAGGTCGTTTGAGTTTGGAGAAATTTTGGATAGAACAAAAATAGATGGCTGCATAAAAAGCTGACCCGTTTCCTCCGGCGTTATCCTCGTGCTGATAGGCTGAAATCTCAATGACAGGAACTTCTGAAACTGTGGGCAGAGCTGGATGTAGGAAAAGCAGGAAAGCAGCTGTGATTCATTATGAGGTAGTATTGAAGGAAAATTTTCATGAAGAACCAATTTTTCTCGTGTAATTATGGCGAGGACCTCGCAATTTGCAGAGGTTCGACATAGCCTGAATTGACGTTTGGTATCGTTCATCTTGGCCATAAATAACAGTATCGCATAAGTTAAGAGTGCTGGTTGGCGTAATCTCGCAAATAATAAAGGCAGTAATTTGAATGTTACAAAATTAGAGATTAGTGCTCCGGTTATGCCCGGTTTAAGCTTTCTGCAGCAAATGATATTTAAACCGTCCGTTGGATAGTGGACAATGAATGAGCAAGTGTAAGTTTTTTTGCCTACCTAAAATGCAACCTACTGGGCCCTCAAACACGCAAACTGGATCCGTTATATGTGGAAACCAATATTTTTACATGCTGTCCTGTATCAGTGACCGCCCTAACAATTGATAACAAAAGAACTATCGGTACGTCCTTCGCAGCTTTTAAGCCAGAATGGTTCATTTATCCGTTATTGTGTATATTCAGATGAATCATCCCATGAAGGCAAACTGCTATGAGGACAAAAACCGAAATGTACCATTCGGTTAAATGCGGCTTAGATGAAGAAGCGATTGTTGGCTTAAGGCAACAGACAATTTCTTTAGTGGCACGTCAGGAGGAACCGCAAAATACCTGATATTGGTGGCCCAAAGCTGCAGAGCGTCGTTCTCTTTAAGTGTTTCCGAGCTTATTCACGGTCCGCTTAGACAAGTTTCGATTACGAAACATGTGAAAACAATCTATCTTCTACGCATAAAATGCCTGAAATGAAGCAAAAGCGGAACCTAGCCAGCGCATTTAGGCTATATGAACTGCACCGAAGTATTCTTAGGGCTACTACACCCGAGCAACGGCTTAACATTCCAATCTTACGCTATGCGTCGATTTGAGTGCCGGTAAAAGGTTAAAATATGTAAACACTTGCTTCATTAGTTGCTCAAGATGGTACCATGTCTCGGCACGAAAGCACATAATCGTCCGGTCAATCAATGAACCTGGTTGTTGGTCGCTCGGTAACTGCACATCCAGTGGCCGCAGAAGTAGATGGATCCAATTGCAAAACGGTGAACTCTTTTGGGCTAATAGTGGGTGCAAGTAGTGCTATACTTTCGTAAACAAAACAGAGATAATTGTTTGTGTTGTACTTCAATCCCACCTTGGGACAACGCCGTCCTTTAGAAAGCTACGCAAGCTTGTCTTGAAGGCAAGGCTTGAATACCCTGGTAAACATAAGACCTGCGTTTTCGGAATTAATACGCCCATTGTTCAGTTATATTATTAAAAACTTCAACAAAAATACACAGGCCTTGAACCTGTATTCAACACTCACATACATTGAAAGGAATGGAAAAGAATTACTAATCGTAGGCGACCGGATCCATTGTAACTGCTAACTACCACATGCCACTAGTGGTACCTATTCATGTTGCACTGGTACGTGGAATCTGCTTGCACCACATCACTGTATTTTGCAGACAAATTGCGCAACCGCAGAGACGTATGCGACAAAAAATTCGAACTGCTGTCATCACCGGCAGATGCAACCATGATTCCAAGTGGGCGCAAGCCCTCTTGGACAAACTGCAGTTTACAAATCTTATCGTCCGAGCGGCGAACCTTGTCGCGCAGGACAAAAACCTCGTCACATATAAAGTCCATTCCATAGTTCTTTCGGACATAGTTGTGGATATCTATGGACAGCTCAAGACATCTCAACAAATCAAAAGCCACTTTTTCTGCTTTCCGTCCAATCGGCGGTCTGTTGCGTACACTAGCCAGTCAGATTTTGGCATTTCATGCCATGCTGCACGTTGAAACTGGTTATAACAAGGCAACCATTGCGATGAACCACAAGCGTGTACGACCAGCAGTCCAAAATCTGTGCACCCGAACACAATGCATTGAGCCGTTATGTGGAAACAATCAACACACCCACGACCACGGTTGTTCACGCATGGTCATCGATGAAATATGTCGACAGGCGTAGCGTGTCCGTCTTCAACTGAACCCCTTGCAGTTCGAATTCAAATTCACTACCGAGAAAGAATTCAGCTTTGGCGTAATATGTGCTATTGTCGCTGTGGTTAATGAACCACCAGAAGCGATCAATATCACTTCGCAGAGAACCGGACAGCACAAGAAACGAGGAACAAAGGAGTTTATGAAGCTAATCACCGGCTTTTATAGGATTTTGAGATGGATTGGAGATACCAATGGCCCGGTTCAGACCCCATGTCACCAAATCTGCTATAAAAGTAATCTATCCAGTCTCCAAGGGAATAGAACGAACGGGTGCACTGAAAAGAAATTGTGTTGGCGCAGGTAATTTTCAAAGTTAAGCTGGTTTGCCAATGGGTAATGAATATGAGTGCCTTCACTAAGAAAATTGTTGGAGTAATCGGCTAGAGCAGTTTCATGTGCAAGCCGAACCCGAACATATGATTGGCCTAATGAGGCTAGGCCGTTCAAATAAAGTCTCCGCCAACTGGATGCAGAGGCTGGCTGATAGAGTGGATAAGCTTGTGCGTTTCGAATAGCCTGTGCACTAGTCCATGTTTTGGACCTGGAGTCCGCCTCTAACTTCTCCAATTTCTTCCGTCATGGTATAAGTGACTTGGTTCAGGCCAGTTCTTTTATATTTTCAGATTTGACGCTGTCTGCTCTTGCGAAGACAATCGTAAAACAGTGAAGATAAGTAGCGCAAAAATAACCTCAATGTTGCTTTCTGGAAATGATTTCACTTGTGAAGCATCTTCTCCGCAAACACTGATAAGTTCCCTGGCAGTCAATTAACGCATAAATATGAGATTAACTAAGACTGAAGCAGTTGAGATGTCTAAAAGCGTAAATCGCTGTTCACGTGGCTAATTTGAGTTCTAGACATCCGAAACTAAAAATGTCGAGTTTCTGCTAACCTACTGCTGTAGTCATAAAAAGCATGGGTGAGGGAAGGGAGATCAAAGGAGAAAAAATATTTTCCCGCTCTAACCCCCTTCCGGTGACTAGCTGCTATGTCACCCGAAGGAAGCTCGAAAGCTAGGATTCTACCAGGTTGCCGAAGCCTAGACAGAGGAAGTCGAGAGGCAGAGGCAGAATTTGAACCACGGATCAATGAAAGGCATTTTACGTATGAAGACACGTTGTGTAATTTTAACGTGTGCGTTTGACGAATGTCAAATTGTACATATCCCGCGTGGCGCACGAAAAAAATCCCTGAAACAAATGCTACAAGTTGTCTGAAATATTTATTCGCTGATAATAACCGTCAACCTGAGCTTAATTAATGCGTAATAGGCATCGATGTTTTACCCCACTTGGGCCAATCCTTATATTCACAAGCAAAATTCCTCTAAAAACATAGTTTAAAACAAGGGAAATCTGACAATGATTTAGCATTTAACTGCATTTTTCTGTATCTTGAAATCTCCTCGGATTAGCAGTTTGGCTGAAATTTGTTAAGGTATACACAAGGTCTAGTTTGGGCGCGGAATTCATATTTTCGGTGGCTGCCATAGCCCAGTAGGATGTCTCCGTAAAAATGACGAAGAATTTTGCTGTAAATTCGGTTTTCCCAAGTGTTTTGTCTTGTACTTGAGTTAAACATATTTTGAAAATGTTCTTCAGCAACATTTATTTTGTCTTTGGTAAAGAAAACTCAAAACGGGACAGCCATTCGTGGCGGGCATCCCGCCGGACAAATCCAAGGAATTCATCGCTAATAATAAGTCAGTTAGATTTTTGTGGCAGTTAGCACATGCTGTCTCTGGTGCCCGGCGAGGCTCTATCCTCACCGGTATCCTAGATCCTCAATAGTGCCGCGGGAAGAGCTGGTGGGTTCATGGGTAGAAAGGGCAAACAATACACCAGATTTTCCAAGACTTTGAAGTTTTGGCAAAACTTCAGTGAAGCGCTGCTGTCTGGTGGGCACACGTACTATGCTGTCAGAAATAGCAGTGGTATGGAGGACTAGGGGCAAGCCATCAGACAGGGTATGGCAGTCGCGTTACGGTCATCACGACGTCGTGCTTGGGTTTGATCATGAATAAACGTCCGAAGTGAGCCAGTTTGGGTGGTTGCGGCAGTTGTCAGCAGCAGCAGCCACACCTAGCTTAGAGTCATTGTGGAAAAGGATCAAAAATGTTGGTTGCAAAGCGCTTTGGATGTAAATCTACACCCAAGCGACATAATCCTCTGGGCCCTGAAGACCTTCCACTTGCTGTGTGCAAGGACGACTGTGGTTTTTTCAGCCGGTTCCCTCCCATCTGGGAGATAAAGACCGTTCCAGATAACTGTCGTGAGCCAGTAACAGTGCATATTTTAAAAAAGTGTACTCACAGTAAATGTGGTGTCCACGGTTGTGTTACTTGACGGCCATTGTAGCAAGGCTTCTGGCGTCACTGATTTCTGGCGCAAGCAAAACCTTGACCAGTGGGCATCAAGCAAGAATTCCACCTGGTAAAGTCTGCGCCAACCACAGTTCTACACGCCGTCAACTGGTGGAGCAACGCCATACGTACAAACGACCAGCAATCTTGGTATCGCTTGATTTCAAGGGTGAATTAGATTATGTAGATCGGTCAGTGTTGTTAAGCGCAACTGATTAACAGGATAGGCTTTAGAAGTCTGTGGGCAGTAAGCTTAGTCCGGTCTTTACATTTGCATACCTCTGGGCGTGTGAGAGTGTATGGTGAGCTCTCCAAGAGCTTTCCTACATAAATGGTGTCAACTAAGAATATTCGCTTTCGCCACCCCTATGTAACTTCGCCATTGACGAACTAGTAAGGCAAACGCTGAGGGGTCTTGAAAACCTTGGTTTCCAGATTAACGCTTCTGAGCAACTTGTTGATCTGGGGTGATCAGACGTCGTCACTCTCATCTTTGAAGACCGAGACGCAGTACAAGTCTTCTTGAGTAAGCTGTCAACTATCATACCATCTTTCGGCTTGCGCCTAGCAACTTCGAAGCCCATAGTTATGCTTCATGACGTGCAGCCTCTGAACATACCCCCTACAATTGACGGAGAAGCCCTGGAGGCTGCGCAGAAATTCACGCATCTCGGTCGTTGCGTTATCTCTGACGGATGTGTCTAATGACGTCAGAGCACGAATTTCAAAAGCCAGAATCAAGTTTCCTCATTTGCTTCGCTTGTGGCATCAAAAAACACACCGCTGGGTCTCAAATGCCGCAGGCAATGGACTACATTAAGGGCTTATCGTTGTATGGTTGTGATACGTGGCCTCTGAGTTGAGGCATCTTCACATTTTTGGTCACCGATGCCTGAGAGGCTTTGCTGGTTTCGGATGGAGTCGAAGGATTCATAACAAGGTTAATAAAATACGGGTACTTGTTTTGCAGCAGGTAATTTACAGGTACCCTAAATGAGCAGATTTAACGCCAGATACCCATCCGGTCACTGGATCTTTGATACGGCTGCACCTATTTTTACGTGCGTGTGATCACTGTACCCTAGGGCTGAAGTCTGACCCCTTGAGTTTTCGACTGCTCTGTATATACCTTCGATAGCTTTAACTTTACTGCCTCCAAAAATGAGCGTGATTACTGAATCTCAGTAACTCAACCTCGATATACACGCGACTACTTTAATCCCAACGATAGGAATAATTGAGCATGTGGTAAACTTGCCTTTATTTAAATAAGACGCCTGAAAACCTTCCCTTATGATTCAAAATGGAATAAGACAGAATATATACTTTGCATTTCAGATTTATCGTCCGATGAAAGTGGTTTACAGAAAACGTAACGAAGTGACCACACATTACGGTTGTGTCAGTGCAGCAAACAAATAATTACATAAGCTGCTGACGGTGGTCTTGTAATTTTCGATTGCGAAATTGGCTGAGCGGTGTGCATAGGTACGCGCCCATTAGTTACTTTAAGTAGCCCAGATAAGCTACAACGCGTAGAGTTATCACAATGAGGGGCGATGTTTGGCCATGTTTTCCAGCATCTTCATTGCGCTTTATGGCTTAATCGAGCGTAGTGACGCCATGCTTTCCAGCAGGGAAGATTCCTTAATAAAATAGTGGTAATTTGCATGCAAACAGCTGAAAACGCTTCATTGTTTTTCCCGACTAGCTGCGCATTACTGAGACTGAGCACTACTCACACGCATACGTACTCGCACCAATACTGCACAATGCACCACGTTATCCTCAATTACCATACTGCATGCAGGAGGAGCTTCCCAAAATCAGTGTTTCGCTGTAATTCGGTTGAAGAACTCATCTGGTTTGGTACGTCTGACGACAATAGCGGATCCAGACGTTATTCAAGTACCCGTGTGTGCGGGATTTACATTTGAAATTCTGTAAACGTTATTCTTCATTCGAAGTTTTTGACTTGCATCTGAGTGCCTGGTTGCAAATAAATCACACTTAGATAAAATTAAGAAATTAATGATTTAGAATTAAAATTAAATTCTTGAGTAAATGAGCTCCACAACCCAACTCAAAGGTGTGAGGACTTTCAGAATTTGGTTGTAGGGAAATCCTGAGCAGCTCTTCATGTCCAATGTGTTGCAATATACTCGATCGCACATACAAAGAAACTGTGCTAAAGAGCACCAATGGAACGACGTCGGTTTGAAGCAGCGACAACAAATGTGCCGTAAACGACCGGGACTGAGGGCTGAAAGCGAGCGTTTAGACAACGGTGAGGCTGCCGTGCACCATAAGCAACTATATGTGCGATGGACGCGGATAAAGGAATGGGTAAACGTGGAGGGCATTTCAAGGCTGTAAAAAGCTCACTAGTGTCTCACGAGACACCGTCTGCAGAATAAGCCGGGGCACTGCGCCAAGACTTCATCGACCACGTGGTTAATGCCTACTTCCACCCAAACGTGAGTCATTCCAAGACATATGACACCCCCTTCTTGTCTGCCACCAGGTGACGCTGGCAGCGTAGAAATCTTCGGCTGATTTAACCGATATGGTCCCCGGTCTGGGTGACTTCAACCTGCCGGATATCTCCTGGTTTCCCACTACGGGCCCCGCCCGTTACACTGCACTGCTTGCCCAACTTAATGTGGAGGGCTGGTCCCAAATTGTACGTAGCCCCACTCGTGGCCTACACACCCTGGACCCAATATTGTCCAAAGATGGCCATTTGGCTACTGCTGCAGTTGACCCGCGCTTCCCAGGAAGTGATCACTGCGTCATTTCTTGCAACGCGGTCAGTTGCGGACAAACTGCTCCTCTGAATCCCTCCCTGTTTCATCTCCTCTCTCTGGATATTCTCCAAGCTTTTTCGTCCACCCTGGCTTCCCAGAATCGGGATGACTTCTTCCTCTCGACAAATACACACCGCGTCTGCGACATCTTTTACCAAAACCTATTGACCGCTCTTCACCTTGTTTCTCCTGTAAAACGTTTTCACTCCAGTATCTACAGCCACGATAAGTTATCAAAAACCTTCGATGCCAAAATACATCGGGCTAGCAGAGAATATCGGAAATCTCAGGACTTCTCC
>SJOL01008943.1:281593-294279 GCA_004794785.1 Opisthorchis felineus | reverse complement strand
CTGAGAACTAAGATTCCGGTTTGCAAGAATGCTGTTCTGGTTAAGAGCGGGGCTTAGGTGTCTATGGTGATGGTAACAGATAGTAACAGAGCCATTATTTTCAGGTGACTAGCGTGTATATGTATCTGGTAGCACGAAGTGAGCGCACTTATGGTAGTATACTTCATTCTATGAGACAGTCCTAGTAGGAATTTTACTGACGCGCTCGAGCTCAGCTGGGTAAGAAGAAGCGGAGGGACTAATGTGTTCTACATATATAATTAACCAGTGTAAAATGTAGACAATGCGATTGGACCTGCATGGTTTACACGATTTTAGTCTGGCACCCGCCAAGTTCTGACGTCTGCCGGCAGCTCAGTGGTTCTCCAGTGAACATATTGCTGCTGTGACCGTGTTCAGAAGAACAGCATATCCGTTGTGCTGGCCTGGGACAAAGCAGCACCAGCATGGAGGAGAAACAATGCACTGCTTCATATCAGCCCTAAAAACCCTATGCTGTAGGCTACAAAATCCAAAGATATTAATTCTGTTATCATACAGCCTCAGATCGATGCCTGGAAGTTCTTCGCAGCCTTACGTTGGACGGAATCCAATAATTCTAGTTTGGCTTCCGGGAGAGGCTCAATGAACAAAGCATGTCTTTCTGGCGCTTGCAGGTAATAACTCTAAAAAATCACACAACGTGGATCATTATAGTAGTACGGGGGTGAAAAGTACCATTGTAATTTCTCATCTGCGTGCGTAGTTGAGTGCGATTTATCTCGAGTAATTATTCACCAGTTGATATCCAACAATGGTGCCTCGGCCACCAGATACTGATTACCACCATTCACAATAACTCCACCTCTTCGTCAGCAACTCAGAAGGCCGCCGCAGCGCAAAAAGGACGGGAAAATCAAAGTACGATCCTAAGGTAACGCAAAGACACTTGCTGTAGTCAGCAGCCAGTGGAGGTAAGATAGGTATGCTAGTGAAAAGGGAGCTTATATATAATCGATGCTATTCAGCAAATCCTAAAGCAGTCATTCACGCCGTACCGTGCACACCACTAGTTACATCGTCCTAGATTTGACCGGAGAAACCAAAAACGACATTTAGCAAACCAATCCTTGGACATAATGGCCTTCCTGGGTCAATTTGTTTGGTGTTACTATGCTGTACCACCGTGTCGAAGAACAGTTTTCCAATGGGAGACTTGGCCTTACTATTCTTTACGTTAAGGGAATACCTGATTACTTGATCATCTGTGATTTTGCTGAGTAAGATACTTCGTTACAGATCTGTTTATCCTCTTGTGGCTTTGAACTCTTTCACCAAGCATGCTCTCCAACTCCTCTGCTTCACTGAATACAAGCTGTGTTCGGAGCCGTCTCCATAGTCTATTGGATCTGGAAGTAAAAGGAGACTGGGTAAACGCCACCAAATGCTAAACATTTTTCTGAAGTAAAAGACCGGACTCAGGCCATACACATCAGGTGAAGAACGGAGCGAGCCTCCCATAGTGGAGAAGGCACGGAGGGATTATAGCTGATTACCATATAAGAGCCAGAGGTCTGTTGCGAGCCACCTCAGAAGCCGATTATTTGGATCAAAAGTCCACGGTGATTTCCCCCCCTCTTCTTTCTATCTCGTCCCTGTTCAAAACTTGCGAATGTTTTATTAAGCGCAAACGGGAGCGTCCGGTCATGTGTCTTTTGGAGAAGCCCAGGTTTGACCTTCTTCAATGACAGTTCCCAGCCTGCATTTTATAAGCACGTTCTTTTTACACTATGAAGGAGGTAGCTCCTATGGTCTGTCATGGATTTTTGTGTTGTCCGTAAATTTTTGGCGAGAATGGTTCAGCTGTCGTGCAGAAGCAAAGGCAGTGGCCCTAATAAATAAAATTGATAATCTCAGCTAACAAAGGCATTGAAGACTGATTTTTCCTGTGTAATCCAACCGAAAAACACCAGTCCGTTAAAAGCTTGCATCGTTAGCTCGGATATTTGGAAGCAACTCTACAGCCACTGACTCCAGAAGAATTACCCCTGAAAGCTTTTCGAAAGTCCAACTTTCTACCATCGTTTAATATTTTAATTTTGATTACGTGAAACGGCATATATGTTTATATATGTGACATATTGAAACCTTGCATCAAAATCACTTTGGCTTACACGAAGCATTCGGTTTATACCGAGGCGGTTTCTGTTCCTTCGTCATACGCTTTCCAAAGACTTTAAGCATGGGGGCTAGAAGTCCAATGTGGCCGTCGTTCCTCCTGCTACCTCCTTCCTAATAAACGCTGACACAACTGCAAGTTTCCGGTCACCGGGATTAAACCTGGAGTCCCCGTCCGGTTAAACAAGATCATGTGGCACAGCCACCACACTCACAGGCTATTCAGTATCCTTTGAGGTAACTCATCCGGTCCGCGTGCCATTTCACCTGTCCTACGGCCTTGCCCTTTGTAACCAAGCGGCTTCTCACGCTTTCACCATCTGCCATTGGTGTAGCAGTTTCCCTATTCTATGGACGTATAAAGCCATGAAGCTCCGCAGAATGGTGTTAACTTAGGCGTTGACCCGTAAATCTGTGCTTACTGACTCATCTTTCGTGAAAATCACCGCCATTGGTGGGGGTATTGAGCTTGCGGTCGGTTAAAAAGAATGCCCAAGCCTGTGGTGGCTCCTTCTTCAACCTGTAGGCCATAATTATCTCAGCACAGTGCGTGTGTATTCTAGACACTTTGGGACAGCAACCAGTGTTGTCACACTAGTTTATGAAATTGGTTTATTCGCGCCTTATTATTATTTCTGTTAGCTCCGATAATTTTAGGCCGGCACCGTGCATGTGAATTCTGGGGGTTCACTTTTCTGGGGGTGCACATCAGTTCCACGTTTCAAACGGATGGCTTTTTATAACACCCCACAACTATATTTTTGTGCTCCATTCTTCCATGCCCCAGACAGTATTACTTACGGTAAGGACTAGTCCAGGGTGCTTCGATAACCAAGCAGCCATAATGTATTTTACAGTTGGGCTGCCTGCTCTCACGTTCCAACTCAGGGGTCGGTAACATGATCACCCTCATCCCGAGCGTTAGATACCTCTGGCTGGCCGATGCCACTGATTCTCTTTGAGAGAAAAGGTTCAACAGACACGGTAGTTGACCTAATCTGGCTTCATTCGGTCACGGATGGGTTTGTGGTGTTGTGTAATGTAATGTTAGTGTAATGTAATGTAATGTTTATAATGTTGTGTCGCAATGCAAAATCCGAAACTCTTATATCAACAGAGCTGACACAGAACGCTTGCGTCCTTCAATGTCAAACAATTTCGGGATACAAAACTAATAGGTTTGCTGCCCCACTTTTAGAAAACATTTTAACTGGAGCATGATAGATCCGATACAAACTGAGCGCGGTGGGCAACTACACGACGGGGGATGTCAACACCAACTAGTCACGCCTGTCACGTGATAAGTCATCATAGTTGTGGGAAGTGAAAAAGTAGAACAGTGGGGCCTGAGTTAGGACTAGCTCAATGATGACGCCGGCTGACGTGAACTAAAACCAGCAATTAAAAACAGTTGCTGGCCATGTTTGACCTTCAGTGGTTGAGTAAATCGCCAGGGTTACAAAAAGCAAAAATAGAGATGAAGAGATGGGAAAAATTAGAAGTGTAGGCAAATCGCATGTTTTACCTCAAATGTTTAGTTTAAACTGGAACTAAGTAGACTCACTTGTGTCGCTTTTGGAGGGAAGTCAGGTGGAAAGTATATTTTCAATGAGGAGATAGGGCTAATGCATTGGGCCGAACGAACACCGTAAATGAAATCGTTGAACTTGTGGAACAGGCAAACTGAAATAGCAGCGGAAAACCAGGATAGTTAAATCCCAACAAAAGGTTCAGAGGACTAGAACGAACCCGTCCCAGAGGCGGTTGCGGCCGGGTGAACAGTTTGTTCGCAGTTACACTTTCAGGCCCCTGTACGAGAGGTGACGGTCGAGGGTGGGAACAGAATGGTTGCGGCAGTGCAATCAGACTGAATATGGCAGTGCTGCGCTATCGTTGCGCTGACAAACTTCGGCTCCGGGACAACCCCGTGACTGACGTCTAGGTGGTGGGAGGTGGACAGGGAATGCGCATTCTCGTGATAGCTGGATCCGGGTTAGACGAAGGGACTAACACAGGTGGAGTCAGGCAGATGTATACTCACGGGTAATTCCAATTCAGCTGCAGAACCACGTGGGTGTGAAACGGGCATCGGTCAGAATGCACGAATGAATGGCGGTCACACCGGGCGTTTGAAGAAGCTACTGTCGAAGTCTGAAGCCTGGGAAGAGAAGGGAATGGAATGAGATCAACAGAGTATGGCGAGTGCCGAGAGTTATAAGATAAAGCGGTGCCCAACAGAAAAGAAAAATCATAAAGGGGATGACAGCAAGCTAAATGAACCCACGAAAGGGTGAATTTTTGCTCTCTGACCCAGCAACCAAGGAATAGCTGATGATCTTGATGAAGTATGAGGGCATAACAACTCACTGTTAGTGAGCCTGAGCTCAGATAGTGATGAAAGAGACTACCATTGGTGGTATGACTTATGTCTCGAATTTTGCAGTGAGCATCAGTGGATCACGGGGCGTAAGGCCAGGGCGAGAGAAGCTGCATTATTTTGGGAAGGTAGGGACGTAGCCGCCGAGGTAGCGAGCAGGGCGTCCAGCCGTTGGACTGTTGAGTATAAGCGATGAAAGTGTGAGTGAGGCAGCAGGCGGAAGCAGTTTCTAGGCCAGCTGAAGAATCAAATCAGACGGCCTCCGTTGTGCAAAGGGAGCAATGTGGAGAGAGACAGCAGGTAGACAAGGATTGGTCGAACGAGACCTTCCGAGCTAGCGGATAGAAACTGCAGCTTAGCTGGAAACTACTACGTGAACTGAACGGAAAGGTAAGAGTATGGTTCATCAGTCGATGAGTCAGTGCTGTCAGCTGCAGGCAACGAGTGATGCACGGCCAAAACGGACAACAGGCGCTAGCCGTGATTGCCGGAATGTTTCATGTATGTGATCACTTTAAGCAACAAGAGAAGCGTGTGTGTTGTCTGGCTGACGAGGTGGACTCGTTGTTTTGCAACAACAACCAAGACGAAGATGGCAACTGCCTTGCACGTTGATGCTAGCAGCGATTCTCTCAAAGTATCTTAAGGCTACCCAAGGCATTTTTTAACATAAGACAAAAGGACACTTGTCCTTCACTTGTATTTTGTGGCGTCGCCAGGTAAGTGACAACGAGGACATGTCCAAACCGACAGCTACAGACGGACAGCAACAGTGCACTTTTACTAATTTCCTAAATTAAGGGCCAGCCTCAGCACCACAGATGATAGCGCGAAACACCTGTGCTAATAGAGGGGTGGCGAGTAAGCGAACGCACCCTGGTGCAACGTAACAAGCGACCCTCTCTTCAGGGCGTAACAGACCACCGCATGAGGTTTTCATCCAGCGTGCATGCTACCGGATCTTCAGGGTGGCAAGCCACTAAGCAGTCAGCATTGCTGCCTGTGCATTAATAAATAACTCCAGCTACCAGAAATTTTATCCTGTCAGGGGAAAACCAGGCCAATGAAAAACCTCAGTCTGTTCAAACAAGCAAACAGCCACCGGAATACGCAAGTTGAGGAGGCAAATAAAAGGACATCAACCATTTGGGCCACGGGAGTAGAATGTAGATGTTTAGAGCATGTGCACCACAGCTTACCGATGACGAAGCGTTGGTGTGAACCACCATGTTAATCACAGGTGTACCACAATGTTATGTACGTGTGAATGAATGGGCTGTAGAACCAAGCAAGAAATTCATTCACTGCGCATCCTCAGACCCACTATTTGATGTGCGTGCACTACACTTGATCAGAGGATGCAGAACGATTCCGAAGATTGCGAAAATAAAGCTTTAGTTTGTTCTATGTTAGTAAGACCTATGCAGAGCAGAGCGCCAGACAATAAATACAGCTTTTAGGGTTACCTAAAGATGGGATCCGGCTTGAAGGAACAGGGAATAATTCGTCTGGGTACAGAAGCTTGAAGCAGATGGTAAAAAATATAACAGGTTCAGCGGAGACGGACATGAAAACAATTACGATGGCAGGCGCTAGACACCCTTGATAGCGGATCTGTACACCAGAAAGCAGGTACAGATGCAGCCTCAGGAAGTGAAGCTTCTGCACGAGAGATGGTTAGGAGAGTAATTATTGCCCAATAACAATTGAGAGGGAAACTGTCTCATATGAGGGATAACGCTAGAGGGTTCAGGCCTAAAAATATACATGTTAGGACCAAGTAATAAGACAGTTAAGGTGAGAGAGCACTTTGGAGGGGCTTAGGGCCTTTTTCAAAAGTGTCTAGTGTAAGCTTGGCATTTTGGAACGGCGAAGAAAAGACTGGAGTTAGAGAACCAGAAGGATAAAAAATCCCAATCATACCGCATGCAAGTCAGGGTAGAAAGCAGAATGTGTAAGCTATCTTAATATCGTCAGCTAATAGAAAAAGGGGTCCACGATTGAGTGAATCAGTGACATAAATAATGTAAAGCAAAAACTGTAAGGGGCCAAGCACACCATCTCGGGTAGCCTCGCTGGTTATAGGAAGGGGTGATGAGGAAAGCCCCCCGATTTTAGTTACCTGGGTTCTCCCGATGAGGTAACGCGGAAGTGGGTCACTAATCCCTGTGGATCGTAAGTTATTGGGGAGTGCACCGTGACGGGCTTGGACAAAAGCCTTCCGAATATTCAGGTAGATAGGAATAATACACAGCCCGGCATCGTAAACAGACAAAGCATGATTAGGGAAATCTGCCTGTCATGTGTTAACTGACCACCGAGCCATAAATTCATATCGTCGAGTTTAAGGGGTCATGGTGGTGAGCGGGCAATCCATGACAGTGACTTTGATGAGGCGCTCAATGGTACGGGAGAACAGGCAAGTATGGTGGATGACGCGATAGCTAAATGGAGCAACTCGTGGGCCTGACCCATAAGGTGCAGACAGTGGTGGAGTGCTCCCACTGACTTGGAATTTTGCCAGTGATTAGGAAGGTATTGAAAAGAATAAAGATTTGGGTGGGGATTGGGGTGGCCGGGTCATCAGGTTTTAGGATGAGCGAAGGGATTCCGTCAGTGTCCGGGAAACTGAAGTTTATAAGGTTGTCGTGCGAGGAATTCAGGTCAGGTAAAGTAACTGAGAGCGTGCAGGTGGTGGGGTTTATTTCATCAATAGATCTGGACACTACTAAACCAGCTGGCGAGCACTTGGTAGGAGGGCTCAATGTGGGGGCACACAGCAGCTGGCGAATTAGGAGTTTTTGGATTCTTTGATATCAGCAGGAGCAGAAAGAGGCATTGTGTCGGAGGACACAATATTTGGAATCGCATAGAAATTATGGAAGCAACGCCCGTGAAAGAGGCATCCCAGCACCTTGGATTGAAGAGAATGGGTTACGGCGGTAGGCTCCTCGCGCTTTTCAAGAACTAGTTTGTCTGTGATCTCAGTCGTAAGTTTGTTGATTATAATAAGAAGGGAAAGGTCGTGAATTTTACGGAAGAGCATACGATACTCCCTAAGGTTATGGCCTAGAACGGATAATCGTTTGGTTGAACAATAACCAGAAACACGAGAAGCTCGTGTGGGAGCAACCAGACATGAGGACGATAGTACAAGACTGTGAAAAATGTTGGCCACGCTTTGTGTGTCACAAGAAAGTACTCATCTCAGGTTTTGTTGCGCACTGAAATTTCAAAGGCTTCAAGAATGCAGGGTAAAGGATGAAGGAGCTCTAATATCTGTACATCCATCTCCGAGGTTACGAGAGCCCAACATTCGCATATCAATAAAAAGTTGCGTAACCGGCTTTCACATAGACTTCGGCTCTTGGACGTTTAGCACTTTACTTTTAATTTATCTCTACCCAGGTGTCTAGAACATCACATAATAAACACGTGATCTCTTATAAATCCTGTCCAGTAATTATATATGTTTAATGTCAGTTACATTTTCATCCAAAACATTCGGTTGCTTGGCTTTATCGACCTAACCTTTAGTTGGACTTCAGCCGCCGTAATAACAAAAGGCCCCCGGGACCATACTCATTCCAGCTCCCCCATGTGAAGTTTTGAGTGCATCGGTGCATAATACGTGAAGCATTTCCGCCTCATTTCCAAAACTGCCTACCTTGCATGGATATTAGAGGCCCTTGGACACCAGGCTCGAAGAGCAATAAGCATTTTGCATAACACCGTCAACATGATCACTGTGCATTTGCCCCTATGCATTCCGTGTCTGGCCCAGCACAAGTGCTATACGCATTATTTATATGGAAAATGAACCATCTTCCCTCCCTCCGTTCCGGTTAAGTACAAACAATGAACTCAGTCGGTAATTTGGCAGTCCCTCCCAGGTATAACCAGCATTTAATACAGTAATTAACATCATTTTCAAGTTGGTGACGGCCGTTTTCATATCTCATTCATCATGCCAGCAATCACCTCAATATTGCAGACCACTGCATGAATCCGATCCTTGGGTGGCAGCACATTTTGTTTACAAGCAGTGGTGCATCCGCACAAGAACGTACTTTTATGCGTGCAACCAGTGGTCACCACCAGATTTGGCCTAAACACAGAAAACTAGGCTTCCGTTTTGTATGGTCATCATCCATTGCGGAATCGGTAATTTCCACATTCGTTCGGACGAAAGTCCTAATACTATCTATAACTCACGGTATTGCTGGTCGTAATAGCGACTACCACACTCAAAAGAAAGCCTAGACATGACATTGGCTGTATCAGTGGACTTTAGGCAAGCCAGGAGAAGCAAGCTTGATTCTGGCTATATATAAGTTGTCACATTATCAGCGAAACCGGGTGACTTGGTTATAAAGTTAACGTTGCCCTTATATTCAGGCTCGGGCTTACCAAATATACTCTAAGTTAGTAAAAACGGGACAGATTGTGGTGACTTCATGACACGAAGCAGCAACCTGTTGCAGGGTTATACACACGCAGCTGGTATTCAAAAGAGCCGGACAATGGAGGAATTTTGCAAGACTGACGAATCAGGCACTAAAAACCTTCAGACGGTGTTATGTAAGCTGCAGTTATCTAAAAACGCGCCAGAAATTTATCACACTAATTGCTGGGAATCGAATTTTCATATAGCGTTTAGCTCTTTCTTGGGTTATTTGGGTCGAAGTTCTGCGCAGCTGGAAAATGATATTCGACCCACTTGGTAAGCTTTAGAGAGTTTTGGCAAGCAGAAAGGGGTTTTTGGGCCAATTTTTCGTAGATTTTTTTCGCCCTGAGAAGCAGAAAAGTTTTTTGGATAACTAGATTATTCGCCGATTATATAGTCAGCGGCCTTGGCAACTTCGGAGGAGACTTGTGTAATTATTAGATAAGAAAAGAAGGCTGCTGATGGCTTTCATATGCATTTCTCTATGGCTTTTGAATAAAAACCACGATAATACCATCGTGTTATGGCATATTCATTATTGTGCGGCGCGCCCCACTTTGCCATGGAGGCCAAGTTGGCATCAACAAAACACTGGCTTAGGAGGACCCAAAGGCGGATGCGCTCTATGTTTCGCAGCTAACTGTGCGACGCCCATTTGGTCCGGCTTCCCTATTGCCCGCAATTGAGTGTGCGTGCTCTAGAGAGATGAACAATACACAGTTTCGAATGGCGCCACAAATATCATGTCAGATCAGAATTCAGAGAAACAAAGAAATAACATATCAGGGCATAAAAATTAACGCCTGGACGTTCTAATACGGTAATCAGTCGCAAAGAGACTGAGCCATGTCCACTCACGAACAAGTTGGGAACCTTGTTGCTCATAAACTTATAACGTATGGAGTCAATTCATCATCTATAAGGTTTTGCTCACTATATCGGTCAGTGAAAAACCTGGCCTCCTTCCCACTGAGTCAGATTATGGAGCAGGTGTGACAGGTTGCTCTCTAAAAGGACGAGATTTCTCAGCTAACCGTATGCCCTTCAGTGAGGCTTTTAAAACAGATGTTTAGGTGCGAACCTCAACTGTCCAGGCGCGGGCAATCTGGTAACGATTCGGTTCCTCGTCCTCATCTCGCCGCCTGTGTCTTCAGCCGCTACCTCAAAACTCAGTGTCATTTCATTCTTGCCACTGTCGTTAATTCTAATCCCAGACTGTAAAGCTTTATCTATAACATGCCCTGTTGATGCTAGTTCCATCATCCCAAAGTTGTGGGTTCGTAAAGCCAACCAAGGACTCAGGTGTTCACAGTTCGACCCCGTGTAGAAAGGCCGCCGGCTAGACGTCGACATGAACGTACTTCCTTGACTGTCAGATTTTTGCATTTTTATAACTTTTCCTATAAATAGGATATATGCCTTGGCACCCTTATTCTTGCAATAGTAAGTCCCTTTAGGTTGCCCGATTCACACTTGTTCAAGGTAACAGTTTCCGTGAAATTAAAGGATTGTATGTGCGCAATAACTTACCCACCGATCTTATATGCGCACTCCAAATATCTCTTAAACCATGGTTCAAAGAAAGGAAACTTTAACATAACCTTTTAGCAATTGAAGCTATTTATTCGAAACCTCAAACTCACCCCCGAGACCATCGCAGTTTTGCTCAAATTTATATAAGCGTACTCCAGGTGCAATTCGGGATATTTTTAATGATATGATACGATATGATATGATATTTTTAATGGTTGCTATGGCCCAGCATGATCCGCCTGTTTAGACGGTCATAACTTTTGTGAAATATTTGGTTTCCCCGCTTGTTTCCTCCTTTATTAAATTTCAAAATGTTTTGAAGGAGCACTTACACGATAATTACATGGTCTTTGTTCGCGCAAAATCAAAGTATGGCAGACACTCGCAACTTATGTGGGGAAAAATTCCAGGTGGCTAAGAGTGGTTAAAATTTATGACTACCGTAATGTGACGACACTACACGATTTCAACAGCTATAATCAAAGTTCACGAGGAGGTGGTAGGAATTACACTACGTGGTCGATGCAAAGGTGCGTTGCCATATGTGGCTATGATGGACAAGCACTAGCGGCGCGCACATGTACGGGCCCAGTGTTTACTGTAAGTGGCGAAGCAAGCAACAACACTTACGGTTCTCACTAGAGGCGCAATATTTTGCCTTATTTCCCAGTGATTTCGGTGCGCTTTATGAACTACGCTAGCTTAGCGACGTCAGGCCTTCCAGTTAGAAAGAAATCTAACCGGGATGGTGGTTATTCACATGTGGATGTCTGTAGATGTCAGTATCAATCACAGAGGTGCACATTCGCATCAGTACTGCAAAATGCATCGACGTTCCCTCGATTATTATACTGCACTCAAGGCAAGCTTCCCAAAACCACTCTTGTGTAGATATTCGAGGAACGAACTGGTTTAACTTGTTACGTCTGACCAGTGCAACGGGTCCAAACGTTATTCAAATATCCGCCTAATCCACATAGGAAATTCCGCGCTTATTTTCTCCCAATTTAAGGCCACTCTAGACAATTGAAATATGCTGTGATTTGATTGCGTGCTCTATCTCGTAAATTGGGGATCACGTGCAACGCTGTGGTGGTCAGTGACCTCGAAAGTTCAGTCAATAAAACAACCTACCATGGGCAACACACCGCTGAAACCGGCAGCCGGAATAGACTAACTTGCCGCAAAATTCTCAGCATCGAGAACCCCTCAGCTTCAGCAAAGTCAGTTTCTGTTTGCTTCTAGTGATCGGCAGCTTACCCCAGCGATCACATTCCTTGCTGCGTCATCCTCATTTTGATTGGCTGAAACCTCAGTGGCTGGAACATTCAAAAATGGGACCATGCTTAATGTAGGTTTATGGTTGACCCCCTGGGACGCAGCAGTGCCTCATTATCGGGTGTTACTTGAAGAGGAATTACACGGAAAACTAACTTTCTAGTATAATTACAGCAGAGGCAGTTATTCTCAGCAGTTTGCCATAGTTTACCGTTGTCGTAAGTACTATTATCAGACCACTCAAGACTGCTTAATCAGCGTCAGCTCACCAGTAATAAAGGAAGTATTCTGAGTGCCACAAAGCTGGTGGCTATTGCTCTAGTTTTTACCCGTTCCAGTAGATGGAATTTAGACCTTCCGTTGGATGATTGACACTAAGTGGAAACGTGTAACCGGTCCAACCACTTAAAGTGCACCCTGACAAGGCCTTTCAACATGCGAATGGTTTCATTGGATATGGTAACCCATATTTTTTCGTGTTTTGTTTTATCAGGACGACCCTAATTCCTGTTAGTAATAGCGGAACTATGCATAGTTCCAGTAAACACGCCACCGGTGGCACCACCGGGGTGGCACGTCACGCTTGCCACCGGTGGCCAAGGGTGGGCCGCTCACTATTCGCACAATGGAATCGATTTCTCGAAAGCTACGACGGTTTCAGGGTTGATACTTCATAGTGTAGAATGTCCATGCAAAATGTACATGTACATGCATTATGCTAATGAACTACATTGGTGATTTGTTTAAGTGTGCGAATCTTCAGGGTCAATAAACACCACCGACTGTGAATACTGTGCCTAATGTGATAAGAAATCGCGAATTGCGGAAAAAGATGACTCACTTACAGTGGACAGTTTTTTAGATACTTTTGCAGCTGAAGTAATTTGCTGAACA
>SJOL01008943.1:226544-258212 GCA_004794785.1 Opisthorchis felineus | reverse complement strand
GAAGGTGTACCAACTGCTTTGGTCCCTGACAACGGCACATACTTTACTGCAAAATCCCTCGAGGAATGGTTAAACGGCTTAGGATGTCGACATCTGTCTACTGCTCCACGACATCCTCAGTCGAATGGGCTTGCTGAGAATTTTGTGCGAACACTGAAATCTGCCATTACTTCATTCCCTCTTACTTTCTTTGTAGAATTAAACCGTGGAGTTGATAATTTTCGAACGCAATATAGGAATGCCGTTCATCCAGTTACTGGGAAGAGTTCCGCGTTTCTTTTTAAATCTCGCTCGTTGCGCACAAGTCTTGACTGTGCCAAAACGGCGGATGTTACGTTCCTCAAGGGCAATGATTTACGACCTGCTACCGGAATAATACTTTCATCAAATGACAAACGTATGGTCACAATTCTCGATTTGGATGATCTCTCTTGTCGCCGGCGACACATTGATCAGGTTGAGTTCAATACCAGAGGTCAGTCTGTTGACGGCACTCTTGCTGTTTCAAATTCTAATGAATCCTTTGTAGATTATCTTATTGTATCTGAAGAAAACGTTACCTCTGAAGAACATGCTACCTGTAAAGAACCTGAAGTTTCCAATCCGAGAAGATCCGAAAGATTACGATCAAGACCACCACTAAACTATAAACATCCACATGCTCATTCAAGATGTGGCGGATGTGATGAAAATGATTGATGCTCTGTTAATTGCTCTATTCATCATTCTCTTGTTTTAATATTCCAAGTGCTGTACACGAGCTTCAATTCGAATACGTGTGTGCTACTTGTTACGCCGTGCTGAATACTGAATTTCTAGTTCGTTTGGTTATACCGATATACATGCTGAACTCAATTACTACAAGTTTCTTCTGCATCATGGTATTATGACGATGTCACATTAAACACGTCGTCCACTTATTCTGCCTGAGGGAGTAATATCAAGGGAATTACTGTTTGGCTGACAGATTCGTTCTGTGAGTTTTCGGTTTTTTCCAACTAGAGTGATCAGGGCCTGTTCCGCACCAAACAGCGCTGATATATATCATCACAATCGTCCAATGTTTCTTCAGTCCTTTTTTTGACATCAGCGAAAAAACGGCCATAAAAACTGTGTCGCGTCATTCCATAATTTCGTGCGACACAAAGTAGTCAATGTCTCGTGCACACCTACGGTCCTATCTGTCGGTTACCTAAGCTCCAGTTCGTACACCTCCGAATAAACTGAAATACTCGGGCCTGTATTTATGGTATCCGCCATGAGTGGAGTGGTTGACCAAACACTGAAACTTTGGACGGATCGATCTGTGCCATCTGTCACACGAGTGTTCCATCTTACTTGATCATGGATCACGTTCCGTTTGCAGGGTGGGGAATGTTAACGATCCTGTCTGAGTATCAATCGAGACTTCGTCTTGTAAGTGCAGTCAACTTGCGCTTAAAAGCCTAGAAGCATTGTACAGCTGTTGCATCCTTATTGGGAATCGTCAGCAGCGTAAATCTCACGAAACTCCAGGGATAAATGTAGACTCTGTAACTGAAAGATGAGTGGCTTTGCAGCCTATCTAAGTGCGAGTTAATCAGACTGCTGCTTAGCTTCTCGCTGCCGGATGGTTAAGCCTTCAATCCACTAGCCGGGAAATCGCGGGTTAAAAGCTCCCTAGAGTTTCTTGAGATAGGCACTGCTGATGACTCACACCTAGGATGAAACAGTTGTATAGTATCTCTCAACTTTTCAGCATAGACTGGTATCACCTACAGAACAAAATCTCAGTTGAAAATTCCCAAATCCCTTTATACCACCAATGAGTTAGTTTGTTGCATTTTTTGTCCATTAACTCAGACATGATCTGTATGGTTTCCTCCTCAGTGGTTTGCCATACCTCATTCCACCTCTCTCGATATGCATTTCTGTCAGCCATTTCGTCGTTCGGCGCAGTGAAAGTATAGTTTCCTCAACCCCTCCAAATCCGCGAGGTGTTCCTTTGGAACGTTATGCACTGTGATCAATTTCGACAGTGAATTGAGGTCACCAAGCTAGTGGGTCAATCCTCTGACGCTCAGCCGAAACCTACTTTTGGTTTTCTCAAACCCAAGCTGTCAGGAAATTTGACTATTTGACGGTAATACAAAGCAATTCTCAGAGCTTTGGCTTTCCTTGTGGAGCGTCTGATAGTTGCCAGGCGTGAGACCTGGATTTGAAGGTGGTAAGCCCGGTAACCGACCTTCTCTTCTGAATACATTGCGGGTTCCTTTATTGGACTAGCAACAGCTTACTCTATGAGTAACAATTTATCATAGAAGACTCACAGGCTTTCCAATTAGCAAGTCTTTCAAGCAGATTTTAAAGACTGAGCGATTGCTCCGAAACCCCCCTAAAAAAGCTTTGCAATTTCTTAGCCTAGAAATCACTTCACTGAGCACGGCGTTCATTTATTCCTCACACCAAAATGTATGCAGGTTTGTTCAAACGACCCTTCACGGAACCGATAATGTCTATGGATAAGACAACACACTAACCGGTACCTCTTAGCATTCGCGTTGGTAGGACGTATACTGTTGTTTATTTCACTGCCATGGTCGCTATGGCTTATGTTGCATTTACTTTGCATACTTTCATAAAATGCCTTCGGCCGCGCCCTAGTAGCGCAGTCGGTTAGCGCGTCAGTCTCATAATCTGAAGGCCGTGAGTTCGAGTCTCACCTGGGGCACTGCTTTTCTCCGAGCTGTGACACACTCGATCATCACGTTCAGCCGGCCTCTACACACGAGGTGGGGATTAGGCGTTGGTTGCAAAACTAATAGACCGCACAAGGCCGTACGGTCCAGTGTGTCCCAAGACAACTCACTTTCTCCTCCCGTTCACTACACTGCATGAAGCCAAGTCATCCTCCCAACTAGACTCAATTATTGCTGAATCTGGGCAAGAATTAAAACACCGGTACACAAACTTTTGCGGTCTTTCGTGGGAGTCCATACCCAAAACTTCTAAAACGACATCGAACTACTTATGAGTAGTGCACTCAAATTAAGAAAAGACGCTGGCAAATTGCAGTTGATCGCGACTTACAGGACGGGATGCCGGCCGGTCACATCTAAATGCCGCTGGTCGTGGCTGGTTGCAGAGGCAAAAGAATTTCCATGTTTCAGGTGTATCTCAATCCAACTGGGCGTTTCTGGGACTGCCACTGCGTAAATATCCTACTGCAGCGGATATAGTTTCCCCGTAGCCGATAGATCTGTACGAACATGGTGAGATTTGGTAACAATGTCACGCACATGGCTGACCAGAAACTCATGTAATTCATACCGCGCTTTGTATCCTATAATATACACCGTCGAAATAAACACTTGACTTCAGATGTTTTGTTTTTGAACATCCAAAAGAAAGAATGAGGCCACGTTAGATGTGGTGTATAACTAGTGCAGTTTTAGGAATTCCGGACCAAACGTGGCTCCGGTAGTGTTAAAAACATCATCGCTATGTGGTGTATAATATGGAAACGTTCAAAGTCAAAATACAGTGTGATGGAATAAGGTGTCATAATCCGACGATTAGGTTACTGTGGTCAGTCTTTTTCAAGGATTTCGAACACAGTTCTCTTCCATTATTCAGATGCTTTCATGACCAACGGCCATCCACCGTATGCTTGAAGTCACCCACTGTTACTGCTGCTAACTTACTGCAGGTTACTTTGGTGCTACACGTGACGCATTGTTGATACACCCCAAAAATCTATATTATAACGACGTATAGTACCATAGGTGAGGATGTGGAGTTGAACAGAATGAACACACAACACCATGCATGCTACGCATATGCAGCCTGAACCAAACACGTACCACACCGTGCTGAGCTAAGTAGATGTAACCACATAATGCATGTCACGGTCGGAGGTCCGAAGTTCGCATGCACGTAGCTTTGGATGGCAATTCAAACAAACCAGTATCACCAGCCCCTGAAACACACACATTTTTACGACTACCACAAGGTACGCTGCTGACTATCTCCGCTCACGTGAGAACATCTTTAACTTTTTGAGGCGTACTGACTACTGTTGCACACCTAAGCCCATTTGGTGAAATCCCGCTTTTTTGTTCTAAATACACGGTTAGTCCAATTCAGCAACGGTCGTCAAATGAGTGCACAGTAATCCAAGTGGAGTTTCACTGTAGCTTTATAGAGAAGGGTAGTTAGTTCGGGATCAGCCCCAGATTCTAAGCAGAGGTCCGTCCACTTTTGTTATCGAAGCATGGTGGGGAAAACTGGACCTAAAGTTGCTCGCAGTCTGAACATCAGGCATGTTGAAGACATTCTGTTAGTAATCTACTCTCCACAAGCTGCTCTCCGAGTTCCATATCAGATTTATATATTTACTCAGTTTCAGGAGTAAATCCCAGTCTTCGTCCATTGACTCACCTGAAGTCCAATGTCCTACACAGATGTCTCTGCTGGGTTTCCGACCACTTTACCATCAGGCGCAAATATATAGCATGGGTTTTTAACTGCTCTGGAATCTAGGTAATAATATAATCCTGAGGTACTCCACTACGCTATCTTCCAAGGCCCGGTCTCACCCTGCAACTGGCCTCGATCCGACTTAAGGTTATTGGATGTACCCTGACTTGGGTAAGTTTCAATAACGTCAGTTCACTGAGCCACATGCCCTTTTAAATTCCAGCCAACATATTTCTGATCTTTCACCATAGTCCTATCCGATCATAACTTTGTACAGGAAACACAAGAGGTCTGGAAGGCTTGATCGCTTCCGAACAGCATCATGTTGTTGGGCTGAGAAGACAAGTAAGTTTTTACCCCTCACTATCCTCACTCTAGGTAGCGAGTACGCCATATTTATGGTTCACTGCTTCAACTCTACCTCCGCTTTTATGTGTAGATGCGAAGTCAGTAGTTTTTCCCTCCTCCAACAGTTGACTGTACAGCTCAATAAGACGCAAGCTTTGGACATGAGCAAGTGGTCTTAGTGTGGTGAGAAGGAATCGATCGGGTTATGTGACCTTGTAGATATCCAGGCACTTCAAACGGACCAGTGCTTCCACTTTCTTATTACAACCAACGGGAAGTAAGATTTGAGTCGGTTCACACGGAATTCCGAGGAACTAACCCCCTGGAGGGACTGTTGCAGCTCCTTCGCTTTCTCGGAGTTGTTCTTTTTGACGTTTTCCTGTTTTCGTGCTTCAGGTTACCTACTACCTGTCTGTTTTCGGTCTATGCTTTTGAACAAATCGGGTTCCTTAGGATTCCCCGAGTTTCCTCTGCACCTCCCACTCGTAGTTTTACACCGCAAATGCCTCATATATATATATATATATATATATATATATATATATATATATATATCAGCATAACAAGAGCAAGTTAACAACTCCCGCCTTCTGTTTTGAGCCTTCCGTTCCTTTAACATACACCTCTGAGCTAACCCCTTTTGACACACTCCCCTCACTGGAGCAAACTTGTCCACTAACCGAATCAACTTCTGCTTGGTCCCTCTATTATCTAAAAACAGCTTGTTTGTAGTGGGTCAAGTTCGTTCTACCACTCTGATTTCTGGAGCTATTTTGTTCACTTTAGTTCTTGATCCATAACAATGTGGTGCTCTGATACCCTATACATTGAATCTGACCTTAGTGAAACTAGGTTGACTGTTACCCAGTGGCTGACTAAGATCAAGCTGGGGCTCTTTTGTATAACCAGAGTCTGTAAGCTCAGTCTGCTTCCCAGTATCCACCTGTTAGATCAGTGCCGCAGAGCATCCTCAGACTAGCTGTTTAGGAAATTTTCCATTTCCCTATTAATCTCAGATGCGTCAAATTCATCAAGGCTCATAATTCTATCAGGCCGGGAAGTAAGGTCCCCAAATGTCTAGTAGAACATTACCATTCCGTCCAGGGGATGGTTAGAAGCCTATGTATAGACAGACTACCAAGAGTGATCTGGAATGAAAGGCGATTCGGAATCTTATGAATTGTGCATCTGGTGTTGTTAGGATGGACGGTTTCTGTTGCGGGTACTCATCAACCTACCTCCTTTTGGACAGTCTTTTGATTGGCTTTGTGAATGGTATGTCCCCATGCTGAGAGATTATCAGCAGCTGGATGTGTTTTGGCCAGACTGGTTGTAGCCCAGTTTGTGCCTTAACTACAAGCATTCACGTGAGTGATTCCCACTGCATCTTGTCTGATCTTCAGTTAGTCGAAGTTACCAGGCTTCCAGACTGCTGTCTTCTCGGAACGAGGCAACGCGAACGGACTTGGGCCCGGACGATTTTCCTCTCTTTCTGGAAATACCTGTTCTTCTGGACAACACCACATATCGAGAGCTGTAGGGCTAAGTTGGTTGCGATTGTACGCACAGCCTTGGCGACTGTCATTCTGAAGTTAAGCTACTCACAAAATAGGAAGTAGCAACAAGTCAAAGAACATTCATAGCCGAATCCCTTGAATGACGAACTTTCAGACGAGGCGTTACGATCAGCGTCCAGTAATAAGATTCTCTGGACAAGTTAACAGCTGCTTAAAACACAGTTACATATTTAAGTTGGATTCTCTAGTCCCTTGAAAGATCTTCATCACATGGAAAGCGACCTGAAAATGTTCACCAGAGTGCCATATGGCCGACTTTCTGCACCCTTCTGACAAGTCCAAGTAAGGAAGAAATGCCCGTGCATCTGAGATTTTCGAGGTCCAACCACATTCCGCTGCAGGCTGAAAGCACAGTCAAAACTGTGGCTTTGAAGTCTGAAGGCACGTTCTTGCAGCATCGTTGTTTATTGTAACACCAAAGTAAAACATGTCACCTGGACAAGGATGGAACAGCAAACACATCCACTGCAAAGATATCTGCGGTTACCGCTCTTTTGAAGTGAATCCTGCGGATATAACACCCTTCGAAAGAGACCAACTCTTACGACCGATATCACATTTTGTGACTCGATTGGGATGTATGTTACCTTTAGATGAGTTCAGCAGATGTGGATCACCTGGCTCCTGGTCACTTTCTCACTAATTCCATGGGGCTTCAACTATCTCGTACTCACATGAACTAAGTTTACTGCCTCGTAACAACTGTTCAACGAAAAATCTTACCCATGTTTGAACACTGTATTCTTAATCCTAGGAAACCCTTACAAGGGACACCACAATGTCTTCTCAAACGGGTAGGTTCTCTTGTTAAACGTGCGCTTCCTGCACCAAAACAAGCAAATTTTACCCGAAACCATACAGTACTCGCGAGGTTCCTGTGAGATGGTGTCTTTTACGGAGTAATTGCTTTCGATATACAATAATTTTACAAATTAATGTCCAAAGTATACGGCGCAGAACTAGCATAATAGCTATTAGCTCCTGTCTTTATGGCTGAATCATTAGTGTGCCGCGTAGCTAAGGATTATTTACAACGAGACTGCATTGGGACCTAACAAGAACGGCAAAGTTTTGAGCTCCATGAACGTTGTTCACTTCTCCGTTCCTTGGCGCAACTGTGAATCGTTCCTTTGAACGATTTTGTAGAAACATCCTCGGCTAAACCATCAACCCCGTCAAATCCAGTCAGTGACAGCTATTGGACGTAGCCGGGCAGCAGATCCCTAATACCTGTAGCAAACGCCGTTCAACGTCTGAAGCGCTCGGCATGGAGGTACTTTGGATTTGCAGCTCCATCTGTTTGGAGTAAACCCACCGTTTTGTGAAATGGAGGACGTCTCTTTTTGGTTCTGGAAGTTTTCATTCTTGGGAGGGAGTGCAGTGGAAAAAATTCCTTGAAGTTAGAAGAGATCGCCAAACGATGAAGTTTCTTCAAGGGATTTTTCGACTGCGAATGGAGTACTGCGCTCGCATTGAGACCCTTTGTGTGCAGCGTAGCTCCTGGTGCTCAAAATACACAACATAATCTTCAATGTCGTTCTGTTTTTTCAACGAGTGTGAGGTAGTTATTTGTAGCATGGCTTACTATCTCTCGATCATGGTGTAAAATATAGTCTGCGTTCTATTTGGCACATCTGTTTGTGGACAGAAAAAGGTTTGTTTGTGCAGTTGAGACCACTATGACAATCATCCGAAAGTGACATGCAAAATTTCAATCAATCAGCCGGAGGATCGATATCAGACGGCACTGGTGGATGGAACCGATCACTGGGAATAGAATAAGAGCGTTCAAACAAGCCATTTTTAAAAGAGTGCCGTTGTGGCTTTGGATCTCTATTCATATTCAGGTGAAGTCAACCGAACTGTAATCAAATACCAGCGATGTACTCAGTTCAATGCACCACAACTTATCAAAATCTATCTTGATATGTGAAATCATCTTTCTTGTTCGAAGACATTTGTGGAAGTTATTTAGATACCAGTTTTGTCAGCTACCGATCAGAACCTTCAAACATGTTTGTTGTGGACAAAAAACGTTCATTCTTTGACTGTATGCTCACGGTAGTCGAATACTGCACTTCTTCTTGGCACAGCAAATAAAAGTAACCAGAAATAATTGGTGCGGTACCGTCTTAAGTGGACACACCCAAAATGACCTGTTTCAAAAGTGGTAACAGTTGGGGGGCCTTGTCTTCAACCGTTCACAGCACGCCCACTTGTCCTAACCTAATCTGTGCGTAGAAGAAATAGCACCTCAGATGACCTCTCAAAAGCGATCTCTTCTGATAAGTGCCTCTTCCTGGGAGGGGCCTCAAGGCGCCAGCCAGATGTTATTTACCTTAGTGGTAAACTCTCCCAAGTCCTGTACCATCTGAAAGGGGGGCAAGAATTTCGCTGTTATTTTGCAGAGTCAGACGGTTCAGTTCGGTCGAGCATGCAGTACCTGTTTGTTTATATTACCAGTACTGCAGTTGACCAGAAGCCTGAGACTAACTGGTGCATTTAGAATAAATATTATTGATAGTGTTACCTGTCTAAACCGTCGGAGGATCATGCTGTCGAACCCTTTGTTCTACGTGATCACCTAGCCATTCCGGCCCATTAACTTTCCGTCAGCAAATTTTACGTCTCGAGAACCATACACTAATCAAATGCGGAACATTAAAAGGGGGTCTATGGTCCTAACGCCATGAGCTAACCGATAGGATAAGGTTAAAGCGGTCTGTTGACCTGAGTACATCATCAACACTGTGACCTTGATTTTATTTTGTGAGGTTCAGTTTGGCGCTGAAAGTATTTCTGACCCTTATGGCCACTGGGAAGCTCTGAATGGTTGATACGAATTAATGGGGTCGTAGAAGTGTGTTGGCAGAAATAAACATTAATTTATCTTGCCGATTTTAGCGTGATTTCTTTGTGTCATCCGTTTTCCGTCTAATCAAAGGGTCTTAATCTGTCGACATGTGTCCACTAATGCGATAAAACGGTCTCTGTACTGGTGGAAAGGATAAGTGACCTCCAGATGGGCGGTGATTCTCGTCCCACAGCGCATTAACTTTATAATGATTAATCAGGTGAGTGTCGTGATTGTCCAGTTGACAGTTCACGCTGTGGACCAGAATACTGACAGTTCCTGACTATAAATATAAAACTGATGAATTTGACTTATTGAAGTACCAAGTGATTTCGTTCCCCCTTAAAATCCCAGTCATTTTTGTAAGCTACTGATCCTCACGAGGGAGACAGTAAGTGTCTGTCGTCGCAGTTAGAACTTGAAAAGACATTACACAAAAAATTTGCTGTCAGTGTTTATAGTGGCTAACCGAACCAATAGAGGCATTCGAATTGGGCATGCAAAAGCTGACTTGTACTACGGGCTGGTAATATTCACATACCTTAAAAGACGATTTTGCTAGAGTATTCCGCCACCTCACACGCCCACGTTCGATTTGTAACCTTCGGCTGAAGGTTCGGTTTGTATGTTTTGTGTCATCAAGCGAATGTTGATTCAGCTGTCGGTCACGTGGAACAAATCACCTCTGTGATTATAATGATTAGCTAGGCATCGACGACAAGCAACAAAAAGGGTACGATTGTAGTATAACCACCTCCTCAACGTACCCCTCTGCAGTGGCCGCTTTTTGTCAACCCCACCAAATTCTTGTTGTCGGCAGAAAAAACTGCCCACACGATATCAGTTGCTCTATTTTTCCCACTGGGTACATAATGGCCTCAAATTTTGCACACGGAGATCAACAATACTTTTAAAGGTCTGTCCCTCGAGATCAAGTATTTCCCATTGGTCTCACCAGCAGTTACTTAATAGGAGCTTTTCCGTTTAACTAGAAATGTGGTATTGTACATGCATGTTGTGTGAAGTTGATCGTTGATTTCACCTTTCAAAGTAAAGTGCTCTTTTATTTTATAAACTGTCAGTGTAAAACCACTTTCCGATGGAACTGTATGAATTCCCATAACGCTGAAGTAACAGAACCTTTTTGTGCCTCTATAAATTTCTTGCAATCATTTCTAGAAAACATTTCGTTGAACTAGATGCCAATGGTCTCTGCCTTGTCTCTACACTGCTGATTTGAAACCTCTATTGAGTATTGAATTAGTGGATTTGATTACCGCAAATGGACCCAAATAGTCTACAAAACTGAGAGGTGCTATTCAGTTTGTTCACCAGACTTCTACATGACGTTTCAAATTGATTGATCAATCGGATCGGTTGAATACTCACAGCCAAAACGGCCAGGTCATATCTTTTACCCTTTTTTGAATATGCTGGTCACGTGTGTCGACGAGACAGATTTTCGACAAAAAACATCACGTGCAGTGATCATCAATATATTACCATTATCGTTAATACGACAGTTGTTTCCTTATGGGCATGCATCTGCTTTGCTCTGCGATTTATCGATTCAGTCGAATATTTGGTGATTAGGCCATTGATTGACGCCCATGTCGGACACATTGGTTACGCAGATAGACAAACCGATGTCTCAGTTGGCGACGTACTTCGAGGGTCAGTCGAATCAATCGATGATTTCTGAGTGGATAGATAGGCTCACATCTACTCGTGTGATTGTGTCCGTCACTTTCGTGATGTCTATTAGCGGGCGTAGCTGAACATGTCCGCCAATGGTAGGAAGGGCATCTACGCACAACTACGATCTGCTCAAGGCTATCACTAATCTAGCAGTAACTGTGGTTTTGTGTACGGTTAAAAGCGTTTCCATGACTCAATGAGAATCGATCGATGCATCATTAGCCGCTTTAGCTGGACTGGCTGGTTGGATCGGCCATTTCAAGTACATACAGGCATCGATGCACCTATACTTCGGAGTTGGTTTGTTTTATCAGGAAATTTCGCGTTTACTCTGTATATAAAGAGGATCTCAAGCATAAGGCAAATGTCGTTTCATTTCGTCCCCGATAAACAGGGTGACGGAAACTTTGATATTCTTTTCGTCTGCAGCGGCCCAGCTGGTTTTATGCTCACGTTATTTCCACATCATAAGCCTTGACCTGTAGGAGTAACGCATAAATAGGAAACAGCTGAACCTGACAAACCTAGACAGAGTCTGCGAATTCACCTTGTGGATGCCATCGGACGATACAAATACATTAGCTACCGGACGATCTGTATCTGGGTTGTAGAAAACTGTGCAGAAGAACCGACTTTGACAATTTGCCCCCAACGTTCACCCCGCTCTTAGTTAAGGATGTTCAAGCACTCACCACGTCTGATTGGTATTGCAACTCCGAGCTGCTGTTGCATTAATTCTTTTGATTGTCAGCTGATGTTCCCTTTCACAGCGAGTACGTTGGTTGATGTTCTCTTTATATAGACTACCCAGGAAGTCAGTAATTTTCGTCTTCATCAGTAACGGACTTCTTGGTAGGAAAAGAACGTCAAACTGAATTATTGATCAACTTTCCACTCCTCAGACCATAGCCGGCTTACCAACGCCGCAAATTGTGGACCATACCACATCCACGCGACAAGTCCGAAAACTGGGCCATGCGGGCTGCATTGTTCCGTCACGTGAGATGACTAGTTAGCGTGGAAATATCGATACTTTAAACACAGAGATACCACTCAATCCATAACCGATATCTGTACATTAACAAAAGCATTCCTCTTTCTTCGTTTTCAAAGCACAGTATACATTTATTTTTTTAGCAGTCTTTGAGTACACACCTTGGAAGATCAGAGATCAGAGATGGTATTCGTGAAATACTTCACATTCCGACAAGCATTTCAACGGAAATTGCTTGGTGAACTTGGAAGTGATCTCAAGAAAGGTACAACTTTCACGGAAGCTATCCGTTTGTCGGTTGGACGTAGTAAAAAGTGATTTGAGATTGAAGTACGGATGATCTTGACATCTGATCTGTTTGACATAGTAACTAACGTAGAAGACTCCAGGTATGTCATCCGAAGCACCGGATGTGAGCTATGATCCTCAATCGATTGCATAAATGCACCTCAGCTGGTCTCTGTCACATCAAACTCGCTCATGGCCCGCACTGCACTAAAACACCAGTTAGATTGCCTCCAGTATAGGTAGTGACCCAAGTTGAGTTCCTCATCAGTTAGCAACCGATTATTCCTAGATAATATTAACACATAATGAGCACATATGGATTTGACCAAGTCTTCGTTAGTAGGGCTAGTTTCCGTCGACTGAATGCGATTGATTCGATTCCTAGGTTTGACCTGCAGTGCGGCTCAAACATATGAAAACCAAAGCGCCATCACCTAACTACTTATATTACGATCCAGAAGCGCTCCAAGTAGTGAGATTCAAGCTAGAGCAATTATTTCCCGAGTTTCCCTCAATCTGATGTTCTACTTGAATCCAAACTCGATAGAATTCGACAAATACCTGCATTTGCACACGGATGTGGTTTTGACAGGAGACTTAGCTGAATCCAACTGAATCTTCCGTTTATTTCTCGAATCTCCCGAATGTCCTGCCAACTGAAACAGGAGGCGGCCTGGTGATAAGTTCAGGTGAAGCAGACTGTCATAAAAGGGGGAGATTCAGCTGGGATTCAGCCGAGTCTGCGGTCAAAAGTAAATTGGCGTGTAAATGGGTATACTGGTCATCATTTCAAAATTTTTCAGTGCCTAGCAAATGTCGGCGTGTTTTGACTGTTACATTTACTTCCAGAGAATATCAGTCAAGTCGCTATTGGTGATAAGTTTATCGATCCCATCCACAACATGCTCACGGTCACCGTCTCTAAATTTCATACGACCTGGAAACTATATGCACTGTTTCGGCCAAGCTGAACAACCTACGTAGCCGCAGTGAAAGTCTAGCTTCGTTTTTCGAACATCAACTAAGGAAGTGTTCTGGATGCACACTGTTCAAGCTCATCGATTTCTGGGAAGGAAGCTGTGTCGGCGCTTTTTGAATTCCTGTTCTAGTTGCCAGCCTGAAGTATAAGATTGAGTGTTCATTTCAACCTCTATAACAGCAACGAGGTAACTGACTCTTTCGCAGTGTTCCACACTGTTTTCAAGACTCTCTGATGACTGCACAGTTTGCTAAGTCTATAATCGATTTGTAACAAACTAGTTACTAGTGCTTCATACGGAGACGTCAACTCTGTCAGAAACACTCTCCCTCCCTCCCTCTCTCTCTCTCTCTCTCTCTCTCTCTCTCTCTCTCTCTCTCTCTCTCTCTCTCTCTCTCTCTCTCTCTCTCTCTCTCTCTCTCTCTCTCTCTCTCTCTCTCTCTCTCTCTCTCTCTCTCTCTCTCTCTCTCTCTCTCTCTCTCTCTCTCTCTCTCTCTCTCTCTCTCTCTCTCTCTCTCTCTCTCTCTCTCTCTCTCTCTCTCTCTCTCTCTCTCTCTCTCTCTCTCTCTCTCTCTCTCTCTCTCTCTCTCTCTCTCTCTCTCTCTCTCTCTCTCTCTCTCTCTCTCTCTCTCTCTCTCTCTCTCTCTCTCTCTCTCTCTCTCTCTCTCTCTCTCTCTCTCTCTCTCTCTCTCTCTCTCTCTCTCTCTCTCTCTCTCTCTCTCTCTCTCTCTCTCTCTCTCTCTCTCTCTCTCTCTCTCTCTCTCTCTCTCTCTCTCTCTCTCTCTCTCTCTCTCTCTCTCTCTCTCTCTCTCTCTCTCTCTCTCTCTCTCNGCTTAAGGAATGAATGGCAGTCTAACTTGCTGTATTGTTATGATCAATTCGTGTGTACTTGTCTCAAAATTAAGTGAGAAGGGCGGAGGTTATAAAAGCGACGAGGTTGCACTCGGTTCAATACATCTATTGCCTACGGGCGATAAACCCGTAGCAAATGAAGCAAATTTCACTAATTTCGTGCGTACAATATACCTTCTGACATACATATGCCCGAAAAACGTCAATAACCAATGACCTTCACGTCCTCCAGAGTTAGGTGTATATTCTTAAACCCATTCACCATGTCCGATTGTGATAAGTGAATCTTCTTTGATCCAAACGTAATACGGTATTCATAGATTTTCTGAAAACCCTTCTGCAGCCCACGACCGGTTTCGCCATTCTTGGCGCTGCTCAGGTGGGCACAGTCCCCGAGTTTCCCTCAACGTGATGTTCGACTTGAACCCAAATTGGACATACTCTGAAGTTGGTTTTGACAAGAGACTCAGCTGAATCCAGCTAAATCTGTCGTTTAAGATGAACCATCATGGTGAAACGGACAATCATAAGCGACAGATTTAGGTGGATTCAGTTAAGTCTACTGGCAAAACCAACTTTGTTGATCTTCCTCTGTATACAAACTGCTGCAAATATCTCTGAGAAGAAAGTTCACAGACCTAAGTGCGGTGAATTGGGTAGCCAGCCAAACCCTATTCTTGGTTGCCACATCTATTTCCGAATGTTCGGATCAGACAATTGGGTACATCCCAGACTTATTGTGGTGCAGTACCATTCCGTTGAAGTTCAACGGCAGTTGCTGAACTCATCTGCAACTGTGGAATTGCTGTACAAGGTGCTAGGCCTTTAGTAAAAGAAATTAGACCATAACTACCGGTCAAGTTACACGGGAAGAAAAGAAAACAAAGGACTGGCGGCAAGCTACCTGGCCAAGTCATCAATCTAGCCGTCTGATTAACGTGCGGGAACATGTAGGCATAGTGTTGGTCAAAATCGTCTAACATCACCCCTAATTGCTATCGGTCGAAATACACTTTAGTCGAACCAGAAAGACGAACAGTAAGAGAGCTGATCGGTTGGCAAATGTCACAATGGTGTCTTAGACTTAGGGCCATCACAAGTTGTCCAAAACTTACATAATCATCAGGACTTTGGCATTCCTTAAGCTAGTACTTCTCGGATTAATGTGTGAGTCAAATACGCAACTGTCCTATAGCAGCCCTATGTGTTCTGCCAATCCAACTGGCCGGGATTTCCCCAAAAAATGAGTATGTAACTTGCTCAGCAGAAACGGACTGATCAGTGACTTGGTTTTGTACTGTTGTACCTTGTTTGTTTGTACTCTGTATCGGAGTACACGACGCTATTCTGTCCATTTTACCTGCAACCATTTCGTTCGCAAAAATGGTTGGACATATGAGATCAACGTTTTTTACCATTTATTTTAACTTTCGTGACTACTAATGGTGAGATGCACGGACTCAAATGTAATTGTTGAGCCAGTAATCGTGTCAAAAGCTTCAAAAGAAATTGTTGTCGTGCATTACATCTTTGTTACCGTCTCTTCCAAGTTCCTACTATACCGGTATTTTTTCAGTCTTTGCTGACTCCTCAGCCCGCAACATGGATCGATTTGGCTTGCAACTGTCTACAATTCAGCAGTCAGAAATACCAAAGTTTAAGGTAACCCTTCACCACCCTCTCTCGTATGAGCACCCTTAACTGTGAGGCCGTTTATGACATCAGTTGTGTGAACAACCGCCAGTACGCAGCCTGATGTCAGAGTGGGGTCGGGATGAAGGAAGACCATTTATTGCACTCATTTCAAATGGAGCGGGTTATCTGAATAGACTTATTCCCTGCTTTGGTTCTATTGATAGACAAACACAAGTAGTCTAACTCAGATGCGTCTTGTTATGGCTCACATCAGGCTCTAATGTGCATGTAGTCTCAGCTTCACCGGATTTCGTGTACACGGTGTGCTTAGATGAATCTATCTCTCACACGAGATCAGGGTCACGCTCACATCACCTTAGTTTGAACATTCCTGATCCTGTCCGGTGCACTTATTCTGGGGAGTTCACATCAAAGGGGACGGGAATTACTGGACTCGAGTTTCACTCTTGTTAGGGCTCACCAGCAGTTTATATTCGATGCAGCGGTTTAGCACAGTGAAGCAACTCAGATGGCCGGAAATGAATCATGCTAATATCACACTAGTCGATTTTACCGCTAACGATCTTCGTATGATAGCCATATCTTAAGGTCACGCGCCAGGTGTGCTGAAAAAAACATGACTCAAAAGCCCAGCAATTTTCCAAGCGGGCTTTGCTATTGGTGAGTGCATGGATCAAAACAGATGGCGCTCAGTATTCGCACAATGGAATTGAATTTTCGAAAGCTATGACATGTCCCTGATCGACTAAAACAGAGAGGCAACGGAGTTCGGAATACCAGTCCAAACTTTTGAGCCCCATTTAGGCATCCCGGGGTCCCAGTGATGCTAGGAAAGTAATACACCAGAATTTTTCCGCCAGAGTTAGGACGAAGAAGCCCCATGGCCCAGAGGCCCCTTGGCTGCACAATGCTCCTAGCTGCAAAACCATTGCGAGTGGAATAAGACGTTTTACGCCCAAATGTTGCATTTTGTTGCGTATGTGATCAAACCAAAAACCACCCCAATCTACTTCCATATTTTCGCAGCTCACCAAATGTCATTGTCCACTGAAGCAATCATACCTCTGGCGGAAAAATTCTGGCGGAATACTTTCCTAGCATCGCTGGGACCCCGGGGTGCCTAGATGGAGCTCAAAAGTTTGGACTGGTACTCGGAACTCAATTGCCTGTCTGTTTTAGTCCATCAGAGACAAGTCGTAGCTTTCAAAAATGCAATTCCATTGCGCGAATAGTGAGCACCAGAACAGATATCGAGGCCATCGACGTTCCACCGAAAAGTCGAAACTAACTTGGACAAAGGGGCACAGTTCTGGGATAATATGACCTAATGTCACAAGGCTTGAAAATCCCGCTGTATTTTAAAATGAGGCTATACATGCCAGTTCCCTAGAATAGCTTGGTTTGCTAGTGATACTCCTGGATCATTTCGGTTCTGTTCAAAAGATGATAAAGCCTAGCAGTGTAGGCTTATTATGATCTTCCAAAGGTAACCGCAAATGTAAGTCTGTTTTACAGCCAGAATATGAAATCTGTGGCCGAAAGTGAGTTGCATGGTCTTATGCACAAAATTATCTCGCAAGTGATAGTAATTCATCTAAATGTTGCTGGTGGGAAGCGTCACATTCTCCGAAAATATCCACGAAGAGCTCGGCGCTGACATACTACTCAAACGGCTTAAAATTAGTCGTCATGTCCGGCTAAGTAACACTTTTCCAATGTCCAGTGTTAGCCACCTAAATGGAATATGAGTGTACTCCGTCCACGCATATCGCAATAAGATGAGGAGTTGTAGAAATGTACCGTTATTATATGAAATTGTCAATAATAGATCAACCAGCTCACCTCAGAAGTGTATGCAGGACGAACAGCGTTACAGACAGATATGCTTCGTCAGACGTCCCAAAACGTAATCATACAGCCCATACGAACGGAGCATTCGGGGAGTCGTTTTTGAAAATCAAATTTATGATCCAAGTCTTGGCTATAATTTATAAAATAAGTTCATTGAGATAAAATACGTTATGTTATCGGCACTCTGTTGATTTAAGGAAACATCACTTTCTAATTTTGCTCCGTTACACAGTACGTACGAAGCTCCTACATCTCCGTTTGTGAGTGAACTGTCATCGAAAAGTAAAGACAAACCAGCGGGAAATTCTGGTACTGCAATGAATTGATGACTGAAAAATAAGGTAATGTCTGACAAACACGCTCACTTGCATATCAATTTGGTTTTCACGAGCGACTCAGCTGAATCTCTCGTTTATGATATTCTTCAACTGAATGTGCTGCACAAAGGCCGCTTCATGTTTCAGTTGGTACGATATTCGAGAAATTGCAGTATAGTTTCACAAACGAAACTACTCACAAGGTTGCTGTCGAAGAGTTTTCAGAGGTTGGGATAGTTTCCAAGATGACGTCTGGTTTTCGTATTTTACTGTTCGTTTCGGTGAACAGTCACACAGTAGCCATAAACTACAGCGCCCCAGCACTGCTTACACATAATGCTGGTTTTCATTGGAACCACTTGCGAATAACCAGTCATTCACAATTGACTGCTCCGTACTTTGTTCTGAAAAGTTGAAAATAGAAGAAAAACTTGGCCTAACCCTGCATTATACATATATCCTATTCTTATTATGACCCTGGCGGATAGAAACGTGCACGCGCGCTTCAACTGACAGTTTGCCGACGTTTTGTTGCTACGATCGATACTTCCCATTGATCGTTTCATTCCGTTTTTCGTTGAAGATATTTACTCACAGTAAGCACTTTTGCCCTCCCAACAAACTGCAGCTCGCATGCAACAGATTTCAACCATATATCGCTAGTTCTCTGACATAAGTCGGATTACCATGGTGGTGTGAGGGATGACGGAACCCACAATCCTGAATTGTTACACCAATGAAAGGAACAGTAGAAATTTCCATAGTGCAGGACAGTAAAGGTCCTGAGGAGAGTAAAACAACACGCCGCAGCTATCTGCAAAAGGAAGCCAAGAGACCAAATAATTTACAGTACGACAGCTTGACATGCGAACCTATGGTGTGGGGGGGATATCAACTACTGACTGCAGGTGTAGCCCAACACAAGGCTATAAAACAAACATACAATGGGGTGCCAAACCAGCATGCATCAAAGGCGGCACTGTTCTCTATTCCAAACTCAAAACGGCAGTAATTTCAAGAGAAGTGGGCCGTGCCACAGCCGAAGGGAAGACTGTGGGTTATTCGCACCTTTCTGGATAGAGTCCAGGTGATTTTCTGTGCACGTGATTGGAAGCCATTCAAAACGTGACACGCTGTCACCTCCCAAAATTATTGTCCAGATTACGTCTGAGCAAAACAAGGATTGTATATTTTTCACAGTCCACTAGAAAAAGGGGAATTTGAGAATTCAAGACGAGCGGTTCTGGAACTCTGGAAGTGAACGTAAAAACGGTGAGGAATTGAGTCAGCTGATTTGGGAAGCATACGCGCAGCTGACTAACTGAAACAACAGGTGCTCGAGGATTGATAGCGGAAATTTTGCTCAGTTGGCTGGACGAATTATTGGTTCAAATAGCATTTTTCTCAGACCACCTCCGCCTCACTATTTCCATCCTGTTCTTTGCGGCGTTCATATTCATTTGACACTCTAAAGCTATTATTTTCATACTTACTGCTTTTTTGATTTTGACCTGTTGTCGAATATATATATTCGCTCTTGAAGAGCACGTTCTGACTGATGGCTTGCTCTCATCTTCACCATGCGACCGTAACAAGTCGCACTCGTGGTCACTCTCAGGAATGGTCCCGTGTTGCCATCTTGAGGTTTCCACAGTCAAGTCACATGTTTAATGCAGCTCGAGAAGTTACCAATCTTATTACCGTGCATCCAAAGAGTGAAAACTGACCTGAAGAGAGTAGCACATTTCTGGTAAACGTTCGACTACGCATTCGTTCCATTCAGAGGAAATTATGTTGATCCTGTGTGAATTCTTCGGTTCTGTTATTAGAGAAGGGCTTTTGGACCTGTCCACTCACTACCACTGCAGACTAATAACGTGCGTACGTTTCTCTATCACGAACGCGGTCAGATAAGTGGCACGGTAGCCGTAAAAGAGTCTAATTTCCCACGCATACCCCGCACAAGATAAAATTCCAAATACGGCCGGCTTCACGTGATGTGCACGTGACATTGACATCCCGCTTATCTGAGCAAAATGGAGGCATATGGGAGCTTTGTGATTGGTGTTTACGAGCGATGACAAACCAACAAAAAAGAGGTGACTCAGGTGGAACAGAAACCAAGTTGGAGTCTGGGTGCTACAGTTTCTGCCAAGTGTATTGTTTCTGCTCATGACACTCAGTGGGAACGTGCATGAGAGAACTCAATAAACTGAACCTTGTCTGAGTGACAGAAACAACTAAGTAAACAACTGCTGATGCCCCGACAACGACTAACGATGACGGATGGTCTATTTGGCAAGGCTAGCACAAAGTCGACCTTATAACGTGCGATACTATGGTGACAGCAATTCAACTCCATGTATTTTTGCGTGAACGAAGGAACGCCTGATTGAACTTGGTGGCTTCTCAACCTGAGAGGGTTTTCATCTGTCTGTGCCTGTCAAATGCTAATAGAGATGTAACTATGTACTGACCGCAAACCACGATGATGACTAAGCAGTCATCTTTTACTGCAGGCTACATTCCAGCAGAGGAATTTTCTGAACCGTGTGACTGAGGTCAGAAACATTCCATGACCGTTCCTTCTGAGATGTCTGCAATATGTTTGTGGAAGTTAAACCGAACTGCTTGCAGTCTGAGCTTTGAAATCAGTAGTATTGATTCAGCTAAACAGCGACTGATTGCTTCACAACATAACTTTTCTCAAAGCTCAAAGCACCATGCATAACTTTTCAGCATGCTAAGTGGTGTTAATTGGAGTACTTTGTTTGCTAAAAATGTTTTCACTTGCACAAGAATTTGATTTTTACAGGAGACCCAGCTGAATCTCTCGTTTATAATGGGTTCAAGTAGAACGCAAGGTTGATGGAAACTCGGGGACTGCGCCTACCTGATGAGCGTGAAGTGGAAGGACGAAACCGGTCGCGGGCTGTGGAAGAGTCTTCAGCAATCTTATGAGTAGTGTATTACGTCTATACTTCGATTTCTCTTTGAGAATACTTCCAAAGAGGGACTATATCTTTGCGACACTTCATTCTAAACCACGTTACTCTGAAGTGCTCCACTTCTGCAAAACCAAATCAAGGAATCTTTTACCTGTCACACTCGGAATCTTCGGGTCTTTGTGAAAACCATCCTTGAATATGACATCTTAGACGCCTCAATACATCGCACTCTGACCTGAAACCTTTCAACTATCTCTATTTACTGGTATGCATCCGGTAGGACCACGTCATGCAAACACCTTCTGCATACAACAGACTTGTGTGTTGACGAACATTGCATACCTAGGTAACACGAAGTCGTCACCTCACTTTCACAGTATACCAACTTCAAAGAATATCATTCGGTGCAGAACTGATCGCAACATCATCACCAGTATGAGAAATATGTGCAGCAGCAATAAAGTTTATTATTAAAAACATTTGGGAGCAACAGCATTGAGGAACTCTTTCAGTGACAGGGAATCAAATTGACCCAAATATTCAGCAGTTGTTGAACCAAGAAGCGCAATCTTCACTTGCGTTGCGTAGCGTAGTAGAAGTATATGTAGCTAAGCCTATGTTCCTTTTCCAGTCTATTTGGTGTACCCTACATTGCGGAATGGCTGCATTCAGTGGTCTTGGTCATCTCATCACGCCACTTTTCTGTGGAAATGTTCGTCAAAAGTTCATGTTCATTTCACTACAAATCCGTAGAAGCACTCCCTATGCAGAAAGGTAATCATTTCTTCTTGAATAAAACTATATACAAAGCTGCTGCAAACTCTCCGACAGCCCGTGACGGGTTTCGCTCTGCGTATTTGGGCTCATCAGGTAGACGATGTCCCCGAGATTTCATCAACCGCATGTTCTACTTGAACCCAAATTGTACAAAATTGGAGAACCACACTCATCTGCACTGCTGTTTGATTTTTACGGGAGACTCAGTTGATTTCCAGTTGAGTCTCTCAGTTCAGATATTTTTCAACAGAATGTACTGCGCCGCCTCAAGAACGGCGAAACTGGCCGTCGGCTGCGATGAGTCTTCAGCAACTTTTTATGTAGCTTTCTCTAAGAGTGCATAGTGCGACCTACCGAATATCGCGTCAACTGAAACATGAGGTGGCTCTTGTGCACCACATTAAGTTGAAGAACAACTGAACAAGAGACTCAGCTGAGATTTAGTTGAGTCTCCCGTAAAAACCAAATTGGTGAGCAAATGACTGTGTTTAGTGAATTTCAGTTCTTTGCCTTTGCTGTGTCAAAATAAACACTCATAGCAAGTTTCAGTGGCTACACACAAAAATGTCTAGGATAGCTTTTTACACAACTTCCACTAGGAAACGACTATCAAACTTTCGCTGAGTGAGTTCTGTGCCTGCCCGAATCTCACGCACCTGTGCAGTGCGCAGATGCGAATGTCAACATTTAAACAAATCGATGAACTCTATTTGGAGATGCTGCAGTCGTTTCACATTAGTAAGGATAAACAACACCTCAAAAATGGAAGTTTCGGATAGTTGTTCAACCATGAAACATGCCTGAATACCACAGAGGGTCAGCTGAATATGTTTTCAAATATCTACTGCCTCAACACGACCGAAAAATTTACCATCTACCAAAGTAGTTTTGGTTGCAACATTAGTAGTTCAAGAACCGAATGGTTTTAAAGTATTAAGGTTTTTTTTGTTTTTTAAGCAACATAGTTTTTATTTATACATTCATTTGCGTACCAATTTGGTTTTGGCGGGAGACTCACCTGGACCCCTGCTGCATGTCTCGTTTGTGATGTTCGTAACGAGAGATTCGGCTGGGTGCCAGGTGAGTCTCCCGTCAAAACCAAATTGGTATGCAGATGAGTGTGTAAGTCGAATTTCATGCAATTTGGGTTCAAGTGGGACATGAGGTTGACTGAAACTCGGGATGTGCGCCTACCTGATGAGCCCCAAGAAGGGCGAAACCGGTCGTGGGCTGTCGAAGAATTTTCAGCAACCTTATGAGTAGTGCATTACGCCTATAAAATGGTTTACAGTTTAAATGCTGATACTCAACTTTGTTCACACTTGGTAATTTTGGCGACACTCTGGCTGTAACCGGCGTACCACGTGAAGAAATACAGCATTCGCGTGTTTCTTTAAATGTTAAATAACTAGTCTCATTCGAAGAAAAGTCAGAATTTCAAGAGGGCTTGTTCATCTTTTAACAAGGCAGCAACGGGAACAAACTTACGGGCTGAACGTACTGCGTGCAATTCTCCGCCGAGAACTTGCAGAATACTATTACAGATATAAGAGAGCAAATTAAATCATCTATACAAGTCTAAAACAACGTAACATATCAATAAAACCAAGGCAGTCTCAGAGTGGCTCTCAGATCTTTTCATATCGGAAAATAGGTTTAAAATGACTGGTTGGTATGATCTCAAAAATTGTGTTCGCTCCGTTTGCTTTGAGCTGAAACTTGGGAGGATGAGTAGTATTCAACTTGTTTCCGAACAAATCACTCTCTCTGGTCAAGATTTGTATACACTATCGATCTACACAAAGCATCTAAAAGTAGTATATTTCCAAAGATTTGATGAGAAACCTCTTATCTCATAGACGTTTAAGAAAGGAACATTTTGTCCGAAAAGTAACTGAGCCCAAAATGGACCTGTGGGTCTCCAACAGCATAAACGCGGAACATTCAAAGCAAAATTTATCCGCCGCAATAAGTTCACAGAAGGCTTTCGGGGAAGTGGTTGATCAACTAGATACCTTCTCGTTCAACTTTAGGAACAAGCAAACCAAATGGTTGTGTACACCAATGATTAACTCCTCATGAACTTTTTTGCCGAATAGGTTTAAGACAGCAAGACGGCCATGAAGTAACCCAGCGTAAACAGTGACGATAGTTCGACCAGGTGATGGATTCACTTGTGATGGCCTGGACGATGACAAGTTGTGTAATCAATAAATAGACTGGGCGATGACGAGAAGCGGCGTTTTATTATATGAATCGGGGCTGTTCGGAAGACTTAGTTTGAACAGATCACCCAGAGAGATGAAATGCCAAATAACCCACTTAAAACGCTGTGAAACCTGTTTCTTTTCTCACGCTGAAAATGCCTACTGAGCGAGGGCAATGTAGGGTGTTAAAAGCAATCGATTATAGGAATCGGAACCAACAACCAACCGATGATTTTATTAAGTTGTTGTCTTTGAATCCTCCGAAACATTTTCTTATCATACTGGAATCCATTTAGAAAATTACTTTCACTACACTGTAACTCGCACGACTGTTACTTTCAAGACCATAAATGAGCACAGTGCAATCTAATCTGGCTGTTGATAAAAGACGTGGATAGCGCCGAAGTTCACAAACTAAGCGTAAAAAAGGAATAGTTGGGCGGCTCGAGTCTGCCTCTTCGTGAGCTTGTAGTTGCTTGGTTGATACACTTTGAGATGGGAACTCAACTACAATGCTGTCAGGTTCGTATGGACCTCAAATTACATTGTAATCCATCAAATAGTGAAATGTTTTTCGTTTGTTAGTGTGTGTGGCCAGACCTGTGAAATTATGTGATATACCCACATCTTCGGAGAAATTGGAAAAATTTTGGAAAGCAATTAGCTGCAAGTATTTTACGGGCGAAACACCATGTGGAGAAAAATTCCCCAGAGATTTTTGAGCTACAATTCCACTCCTGTTCCAAGGCCATTCAATACAGTGAACATCATTTCCTACGGAGGATGTCTCCTTCATATTGTAGCACTGTAATCCGATGAATGGATATAAGGTCAGGACAAACGACACAGCCGAGAAAAGGGTGCTCATCGGCCGGAAATGAGTTTGCCGACAGGCGTAAGAAAATATTTTCAAAGTGGAGATCAACATGCTACTTAAATGATGGCGACGAGTTTTCCCAGCAGGCAAAACCTTTCAACAAAGGTCACTCCCCTCCTCTTGATATTGGGGAGAAGAAGAGTTACCAAGTCCCACAATGTAGCACTCCTAATCGTACTGACAACATCAACCTTTTCACAAGCAGCGTCTGCTAACTTAATTCATTTTTGATCCTTAGTGCTTGCAGCAATTGAGTAACTGAACACACTTCATATGACCAATCGAAGTGGGTTAATTCCACTTTATTTATTTATTTCCGCGTATGTTGAGCACTCTTAAATGGTTAGGTAATATCAGGTGTTACGATTGTATTGTTTATCTGGGCGGGGCCACATTATTGATCCAGTGAGTCATACCTTCTAAGACATCTGATTGGCTCTCAGTGTCCCCAAAATGGAAAAATTAGTGAAATGGCTGTTAACATAACCAACACAATTCCTGACATGCTGCGGAGCAAATCAAAAGTAACAGATGACGTTTCTGACACATATGAAGAATCGGTCCACGATTCCAGTGGAGCAAAGTACGGTGGTAGGAGAAGTTTACAGAAGATAATGTGTACCTCCCTAAGAGGCACCACTTGGTGGATGAAGCGATGAATTCATCCAAGTAGCCGTTTGGGCGCAACGCTGCAGTAGGCTATTTTGTTGGGCACAAACGTACTCAGGGCGAAAATAATGTGGAAAAGTGGTATTCTGTAATATGCAGCGGACTTGATTAGAAAACATCTGCCTAAATCTTTCTATCTATCTAAATTGGGCCAAACTGACGCGATTGCTCACCTGCATCTGGGTTGTGTTCAGTATCCCAATGGTCTCACTTCATAAACATTTGAAATAAAATGCGAACTTCACGTAAACTTGAATGGATGTGTTGCTACAGTGGGCAAAGTAGTCCACAGTAACCTACCTTCCCCGAACAAGGAAATGGGTATTGTTGAGAGGTTACGCAAGTTGGGGGCATTCTTTGACATTTTTTCCCTTTTTGCCCTTTTAACAACAATTTTCAGTGCGAATAGTCTTTTTGTTTGAGGCTGATGAACACTGATTTGTGAATGTGATAGCCCCTGACACAAGTGTCTATTTGTAGGGGCTACGTTCATACTACGCTTTCACCTATCCATCGCTTTACCGTGAGACTACATGGACCCATCAGTCTCCAAATCACTTGATAGTTTTCGCTTTTCGGAATTGCGCAACCTTTTGGGCTTCAGAAAAGAACTTAAAGCGAACAAAAGTTGTGAATAATATTTGTCTCTAATGGAGATTTTGTCCTGTAAGTGAAGACAATCTATGCTAAAAAAACGCTGTTTCATCCCTGTTGGACATCATCATCAGTAATGCATGTCTCACGGCTTTTCAGCGTAGATTGATTTCGCTTAAAGGACAAAATGTCCATTAAACTTCCCGAATCGCCTCACACACTACCAACAGTATTTATCTCTGAAGATCCGAATCGTTAGATTGAATCAGTGTATGACCCAATTGTTCACATTTACGTACAAGTTACACGTGGTCTGCCTCGTTACCATATAGACTTTCTGTGTGCTTAGTGGGCCGCTCCAGCACACTTTCAAAACACGGTGTAGCCTGGCTTCTAGTGAGATGTGGAAAAAGTAAGTTTTTGGTCATCATCCGATCCGCCACTTAGTGAGGCAGACTATTTGTAAATTAACCCGCAATCATTGAAAACAGCTTGGTTAAAAGGGCCGAATGAAGAGAATAACTGACCTATCCACAAGGTTTTCAGAGAGTGCAAACCAAACTGTCCAAACTCAGGTAAGCCGTAGCTTTCATGTTAAATCTGTAACAATAATGATGATCTAAGTAAGTGGATGCGTAAGTAACTGAGACGACAAGCAGTCCAGAGTGCTACAAGATACGATTACGCCATTTGCGGGTGACAAAATCTGCCTACATTTTTTTATAACTTTTTAGCCACGGAAAAAGGTTACATACTCGTTTTTTTCTAATTATGGATACCGTCCCGAATCTTTATTTTATGTAAGGAACAAAGTAGCTTTGAGTAGAAAAATGTGATCCTCCAAGAAAAGAATTTCTGTATTAGTGCCTCAACCCTCCGAGGAATCAGAAGCCAATTACTCTGTAAACCTCATCGAAACAGCAAGAAGACAGAGACTGTGAGATGTGTTACCACTTCTAATTACTGTTTCCGGTCGCAGCCGTAAAATATTCTACCCCTATAGGTAAAAGTTACGGTAATGAAGATTGAACATCGAATGTCACGAGTTCTCATGGTAAAATTTTGGGGTAGGTCATTTCCGAAGTGAACAGATGGCATGAATCAATAACTGTTGCGCATATGGAGTTCGTGTTTGTGTTCTAATCAAAAGGTCAACAACTTTGGATTTTGGTTTCGTCTCAGGATCTGTATCATCTGTCTCATAAATGTGTCGCTCAACTGATGACCCCCAGTTATGTGACTGTTATCTGTCGGTGAGATGATCTGTAACAACTTTGCTAGCAAGTGTTTGAAAATCGGCTGAACAAAACACCGGTCCGTTCTATGTGTGCTTCACTTCAGGTGTAAACGATCTGATGGATGACAGTACAGTGATCTGCCAAGCACTTGGACCAAGTCTGAAACACGAGTTATCGAGATAAAGTGTAACACTGAACATCTAAAAACTCGCGAGATATGGCGAATTCAACTTTTTGTCTTAAGATGTTAACAGTGTGATCGCCCTTAAACGATAACGGGTGCTAATCATTTCAGAGGGTATGTTCGGCCTACTCTGAAGGTTGGTGAGCTTGTAGTCGCCATCTGGAAGGCTTCTTCTCAGCCGGTTAATCTGCTGTGCATGCAATCTGCCCTGTGAAATAGTGCGCACCGGGTGAGGAACTATTAAAACGTGGTTGCTGGCCATTCCACGTGGCTTTACGTCAGACCCATTGGGATTTCGAATGAACACTAAACTTCTAATCGATTGAACTTCGTTGGATATTGACGTGTTAGGACCAACACTACTCACGATGTCGAAAAATATAGCCAGATTATAGTCAAAAGTATGGACAAATATCATTCAAATGCTGCAGGGAAAAACAAAAAAGTTGATTTTTGCTTTTATCACGAACTGCCCCTCCCCCGATCAAATTTTTGGCCTAACGGGCTGCCCACAGCAGCACCATCAATCTGTCTGTTCCCCCTAAATCAAAACGAATGTTTTGTGAGCAGAGTAGTATAACGTAATTCAACTACCACGTCTAGTGAGACATCATGCGTGGTAATATGTTCACCAAGTTACTGAACTCTTCTCTTAGTGAGATACCAATAAACAAGTAATCAACGTCAATGGAAAACAATTTCCGAGGAGTTATTGTTAACCTGTCAAGTACCTGATAAAGTTTAATTAGTTCTTTCAAAGAATGGAACTTACCAGATGAGGACCAGAATGCCAACTAGCCAACGGACAATGGTATGCTAGACTGAATTACGCATTGTTAAAGTCGATCTTGGTCAGACACTTGGTTTTCCTGGATTTTTTTTACAGAGATTTCGTCCTGTTAATGAAGCCAACCTATGCTGAAACACTGAGAAGTACCGTAGAGCTGTTTCATCCTTCTTGGGAGTCATCAGCAGTGCGAAGAATTTCGAAGCCGCGAATTTCTGGCCAGTGGTTGAACACTTAACTGTTTGGCCACGAGCTGATGATCAGCAGTGTGATTAGCTCTCACTTAGACAGAATATCCTCTCATCGGTTTGGGGTTTCCGTACTGCAGAAATTTAGGGTTTAATTCACTTAAGTTGAAACAAAATGGTCACCACGCTTCCCGGAAATAAGCACCCCAAACGTGCGATACACCATTGGAGACAACGTCTTCGTTGTGGTTGATCACACTTATAAACTCGAAAGAAACACGGGAAGAAACACTACTTTAAAAGGTTGCTAAAAACTCTGCGACAGCCTGGACCTGTTCCACACTTCGGCTTCGGGATCATCAGGTAAGCGCAGTTTCGAGTCTCCCTTCAGTAGACCTTATGTTCTACTTGAACCCAAACTGTACAAAATTCGCGAAATACACTCAGTTGCACATCGCTGTCTTTTCAATGGAAGACCCATCCGAATATTAGCTAAACCCCTCGTTTATAATGCTGTTTAACTGAGTGTGCTTCACAAAGGCCGCCTCAGGTTTCGGTTGGTATAATGTTCCAAATGTCGCAGTATATTTTACTGGAGATAATGGGATAGGCCTGGATAAGGTGCCGCCATTCTTCAGTCATTTCGGTCACTCCATTTGATTCGAAGTTGGTTGTCTCTTCTGCTGACGATTCCTCCAAGCGTCACATGCGCTCAGCCAGAAAACAAGGCCACTCACGTTCAAAAATAGATACGGGTTAAATCATTCGGCTGCAGATTGTGTTCATATTCGCGGCTTGAGACAGCATGGTTACAGCAGCTGTTCAATTAGCTGGATGACTCAGCTTTAGGTACAATCTTCAAACGCCCACTGCTCTTCAAGAAGGGTATTTACAACTTGATGTCTTTAGGCGGGCCTCATCTGCCAAAATAGACGTCAGAACCCACCGGAATTTTCAACACTTACAGAGCATTTTTGTTCTCGTGGATTTCATGTGAAATTCCAGCATGGTTTGAAACCACAAACGGATAAGTTTGTTCACTAGAACAGTGCGTCCGATACCGTAATTCTAGCTTTATGTTTACCTACTACGTTATCTCATTGTTCTGTAGGGTGGATTCACAATCTATGCAAAACCTGTATTCTGAAAATTATTCGGAAAACGAGCAGCCAGACAGAACAATGTGAAAGCCAAGCCTTTATTTGTATCCCGTTGTACAAGTGAACTAGACGGATTAACTCAACCCACCATATACTTAAACTACCTCCGATCCGAGTGAATTTAAATCAGCCAGTATTCTAGTGACCGTTATTCCCCTTACATCTGGCCAGTGTTGTGCCAACGTAACCACGACTGCCGCATCCCAGACAAGTTTTGCCGCCGTTTCGCTTTCGGGTGGCACATTTTTTGGACATGGCATGGCTCTAAGCTTGGCTGAGACAGGGTGACGTGCGTGGGAACTACAGTGACGTCAACTTTTGTTTGGACAAGGACATGTCGGACGCACCCTGGAGCTAAATGAGACGCGTAGGAAGGCGGCAGCATAGCAACAACGGCTTACGTCACTATAGCGAAAACTAGTCATCACACCATTTTTGGGCATTTCAAAACGGGAGGATCAATGGGACCAACCTAGCCAGAGTGATATGGTGTAATCCAGGGCTCTTATATCTAAACTAATTCTGTTGACCGTCAAGATGGCAAGGAGGTTTATGATAATGTCCACAGGCGATCGATCAGCGCCTGTTTCACTGTTCCAAGCAGATATAATTCAGTTTTCCTCAAACTTGAATATGCAATAAACATGTAACTGGTTCACAGCGTGGTGTCCAATCAGTAGGTTAGGCATCATAGAAAGTTCTCTAATGGACTGTACAAGTAATATCAATTACGAAACAATGGTATCACTGGAGAGAGGTGTTTGTTACACCTATTTGGGTTAGAGACATTAGGTGTACCATGACTGGCTCCGATTCCACTCACCGTTATCCCGGTAACCCTTGCAATAACGAACTCAAAACTGATGGTTGGTAAGGCCAGCAATTAAACAACTGACTAGGAATAGACTAGTTCATACCAAGTGGTTACGCAAAAGTGCATCTAGGTTGCACCAGTTAAATACTTGTATTTTTGGTTCATCTACCTTCCGAAGTTCAGCATACTCGTTTGTCGATTGTAATCTATTCTCACTGCTGAATAGGCTGCACTGACTTGGATTTTTCGGCGTTGTCGCTGGCGCACAAATTTCCACAAAGCGAAGCGATTATGGCACTTTATTACAGCTCGGAAGCTGAAAGTATCCCAGTGATGAACGTCAGAGAGAGAGAGAGCTGGAATTGGTCTAGAAGTAAATCAAACCTGATTTGAGTATTGGTCTCGTATATCCAGCTCACATGGCGTGCACTGATAGGTGCAAATATACATCCGTTTTTTTACTGCAATTGTACTCAAACCCATGGTAATTGGTATCCGAGGTGGAGGCGATCAGGTCTGAGAAGTCAGTCGTGCACTATCTAACGGCTGGTTCGGAATGTTTTTCCAATACCAACCAGTTTTCATTTTACAGCTATGATTCAGTTATCTCATCGGATTATCATCCCTCATAGTGATGTACGAATCACATATACCGAGTTGTTTGTTGGTCTGTTGAGTGGGACCCACTCAACCCCGCACTGATGATGTCACCTCGATTGGTGATGAAACGTTTGCAATCCAACTGCCAAGCTCGGCGAACAGACCAAGACCCACTCAACCCCGCACTGATGATGTCACCTCGATTGGTGATGAAACGTTTGCAATCCAACTGCCAAGCTCGGCGAACAGACCAACAACCAAGCAGCGCACCCAAACTACCTATATTCCAAAACATTGCCAATACCGAGTTGTACCCACGGCTACCATGAGTTTGACATTCCTAGATCGACTGTCGGATCATGAAGATAACGTAGCTTACGTTTAACCACACTCTGGGGATTTATCCTATTCTTGAGGTTCCCTAATATGTCTGCATGATAGACAAGGTGATCAACTTGAGGCGGCAGCCGTTTGTACTGTTGTTATTGTTCTGACGAACTGCGAGAAAAGTGGTGATATTTTTAGTTGGTAACATTTTGTCGAGTTTTCTCCGGAAAACTCGCACATACTGCTTGAAAGCCAGGGTTAACAACGCTCTTTCTTCCCGCTGCCGAGTTGATGGCGAACAACTTCACACTGAGAAATCGTTGTATCATTTGGGTGCTTATGAAGCCTCAAGGACCTGGTGGCCCGGTAAATGCCATCACAGTTATGACGACTGGAAATTGATTCTGTTGGAGGTCCTTCTCCCGC
>SJOL01008943.1:175088-225750 GCA_004794785.1 Opisthorchis felineus | reverse complement strand
ACACATAAGGCTACCATTCCACGGGTGACAGTGCTTCAAATCGGAGGAAGCAGCCATCCGGAAGAACGTTAAGTGCTTACAATTGACCAATGTCCCATATGGATCGTCTCTCCGCAACTCGTCAGTGGTAGTCCACTCACTTGTCAACACATGCTTCGCAAACTAGTTCAAATATCTGGTCGAACATATTTTGGCAGTTGACGCAGAAAGCAGCGTAATCGATCGCTACGTGACTACTGAGTACAACTCTGTGGGCACCGAAGCAGCCGACTCAGCCAACGCCACTGAACTGGCCATCGACCGAAACGAAGGACACACACACCACTCTTGTCACCTGACAATTATTCATACTTTTATAGACTGCATTTCTGTGCGTTGTTTCTGTTTTTTTCTCTCATTAACTCGAAGCTGTAAAAGCCAGCCGAGACTTGCTGAAACATGCATTTTTTCGCGGAACTACGTAGCCTCAGTTCATATGCGACTAGGGGTATCAAACAGGAAATCCTCCACCGATTTCTCAGCTTTACTTTGAAGCAATGAGCTTTTGAGTGCAGTTTGTTTTATTGTTCTAGGCTTCTGCATTCGTAAAGTGTGATGAATTCGAGAAAAAACGGGTGCCAAATTTACTCATCCGCAAACGAATCCAGTACTAAGGTGAGATTCAACTGAATCCTTCGTGTACGATATTCAGCAACTTATGAGTAGTGCGTTCTATCGAGAAAAATCAGTTATTTCTCTTTCATGTTGGGCTGCTTTCATGTTTTCTCCACCCCTACCCCGAATGCACATATTACAGAAGCATATGGTATTTTTGCTCGCAGCATCTTGTCCATCAGGTCATTCTCATCACCGAAAGTCCTACATGATTTTCATTCGTTTTCATCATGAATGCAACATGTAGCTACACACTCGTTAGACCAGTTTAAAACCTTTTTGACGCTGCAGTAAGTTTCCTTTTCGCTCTGCTGATTTCGTACATTTTTGAGTATTTATCAAACAGCATTCGATAGCTAGGAGTAAAACAACCCTATTGAAAATGTCCTTCTGTTTTCTGTTCTTTTGCTCATTAGGATGTCTAATAGTTGAAATATTTAGATCCTCTGGGATCGTGTCCTCCTGCAAGGGCTATTGCATTGCTCGAGGTCGATAACTGAAGGGAATGTTGTACCGTACACACTTTTTTGTACACGAATAGGATCAGTATGAAACGAAAATCCTTCTCTCAGTAATGACCACCTCTGATAAGTTCAGGTTCAGAGCAACACACTGGGTGTAGAAGTTAAATTCATCGTGTGTATGACTGCGTAAGCAGAGTGATTTAACTCTAATCGATCGGTCCGAAACCTATCGATTGCTGTGTTTGTCAGCTCATCCACCATGGTTGTAAAACGATTACGGGTATCAGCATGTCTATCCACACTGGCCTGTTTTACGTCTGTGCACAGCAGAACCCGGAGGGTAGCCACCATTCTGGACCGTTCGCTCTACGATTATATGAAGTAACTAAACTGAATATCCAAAGTGACCGCTGAAGCGAAATGCGATGTTCAAAACGATACAGTCACTTACTAATTTAGTGCACTGTGTAGCTCATTCCAACTTTTGATCTGTTTTAAACCCATGTACTCATGTGAATTTCATCACCGCCATGTGTTGGTTAGATAACCTGCATCAGAAAGAGTCTGATCGTGCTGATAAACACTGAGCAGTATGAGCTCCTTCCATCTTCAAGCACAAATTTATTGTGTTATACTATTTCTGCCCTAAGTGAAAAGTAAAAAAAACATTGTAAAACTCTCTTTAATGCCAAGAACCATGGACAATCCATTTTTCACGATTCATGAGTCGATTCAAATCCGTAACTCTTGGAGAATAACTTGAGCTCTAAAGTGAGTGCTCAGTTCTTTGGTTCTATCTGTCCTAGCATTATATGACACCACTTAAATCTTTGTTTTATTAGTTGTGTATCCCTCTTTTAGCCTAAACTGGATGCTATAGACCCATCCCGAAACTAAACTAAACTTCTGCGGCGTAGCACAAATGCGTCTGATCTGGACTTCTAGCGAAATTGTTTTCGAAAAGCTGGACCGTAGTTCGACCCCATTTCTATGCAACTCACCAGTACTCCTGAAATTGTGGATACACACCGGCACAGCAGATTGACGTCTATCGGAACTCACGTTACATGTTCTCGAGCATCAGCGCAAATGTCTCTGGAAGGTCGAACTTCAAAGGAAGTTGATGGAAGTAAATAAGACGTTAAAAAACCGCAATCTAACCCTGGTAAAAGACCGGTATGCAGTTAACCTGTGACATGGTTCTTATCCGCCATCCTCCTGGAAGGAGACACATTTGTCGAGGAGAAATTGTGGAGTAATCCGAAAGGGTTTCCCTGAGGAAGGGTAAAGTACTCGCATCATCTCAGTATCATCTCGGGAAGGTGAATAAAGTAGACGCAACAAAGTAACGCTTTCAAATAATAGTGCCTCTGCACGGTTGAAATTGGTTAGTGGGAGAAATATCACAATGAAAAACAGGGTTAGCATCTGATCCTCGCTAAAGACGCAATTCGGACATTTCTAGTGACGTTAAGCCTGCATGCTCATGCATGCTCCACGTTGTCCGGCACGAGTTCACGCTTTCCAGGTATCCGACTCCATTAGCACCACTACCCTGTGGTCAGCGGAGATGCATACACTTTGCCTTGCATGTTTTATAGGCGTTTGCTCCATATATCACGTGTCTTTCAAATATATAGCCACAAACTTGAAGGCTCACATGGACACCATAAGGCGGAATTACATCAGCCGAAATAAACACATGTAGGACGGCCTTTTTAGTGCTTGATACCCACAATCTAATCTCGTTGGGGTCTTCAGTTCGACAGTTTTATGTCCCCGTGGTGAGTGTGCCGTTTCCTTCTTCTTTTGTGGTCTGATTCCGTTCCACTTGATTGGCTGATTGAATAACTTCTATTTTTAGTAACTTCCTTTAATCCGATTGGTACTCTGGTTGTTGTTGGGATGTTTTATTCTCCATGTGATTCCGACTACCGCAACTATGTACTTGTTTTGTTCGCATTGGCTGGTAGACGAGGCTGATGTAGATGTAAGTATTGAGCAGTACTTCTCTAAGAAAAAGTGACCAATCAAAGATCATTTCTTTGAAGACGCCTCAGAGTTTCATTTAGTGAAATTCTCTTGAAGAAACCAAAACACACCACCACCTTACAAAGGAAGCCCCAAAAGAAGGCACTTTTACAGACTGACTGCTAAAAAATACGAGTCGGTTGGCACTGACTGACAAGATGTCTCGCTTCGCTTACATGGTTCTTGGTTAAAAAACGTGATGAACTGATCCAAATCAGATTTAGGTTTTGTAATAGGAGGCTTTCAGATACTGTCCCAACAAACATAGCACAAAATTAATTTGAAAATCCGGATTTTCATGGCAGTAGAGCACAAGTGGATACAAACCTACATGAAGACGTTGAAGATCGTCTGAAAAATCTAGGAAATGTGAAATGGAGAATGCTTTTAGTAAGCTTCAGAATATCCTCTTACCGACCTGTGCACCACAAAACAGAAAGAGTTGTGATGAAGCGCCTGAGACACCCGCCTGATAATAAATCTAGCTGTAGCTTGACCAAGAATGAGTAACTACGTCTTCCTTCGTAACAGTCGGTTTTTAAACAAGCCGTAAGGTAAGTTGCTGCAGCTATACGATCCAAGACCTTTGCTGGTTCCTAGTGTGTGCACTCTTCAAGATATATGTCGAAGTATCCTAACGTTTTCGCCATGCTAATAACTCTTGTCCGATTACTGGGTTTGAGAAAGTCAAAACGAACGGTAAAAGGAAAAATATGTGGGTCCCAATACCACTTTTATGTTCGATGGAGGCTATGGACAACTCACTATCGGTTTCGTCCTTCTTTGGACTCATTAGGTGAGCTTAATCTCTGAGTTTACATGCTCTCTCACTTGAGAGGGCTTTACTTATCGAGGGAGGACTGGGGACCGGGGAGTACCCACGTCACGGCTGTTTGGTTAAAAAACCCTTATTCCGTTCCGCGGAGGAGTCAGTCAAATTTCTATGCAAAAAAATTGTCTTATATTCCTCCGCCTCAATTCTATCGGCAATCGTTTTTTCACATTGCGCTCTCCTTCAAGTGTGTGGATTAGGATGGAACTGCAATCTAACCGAAATTACCCAGACCCTCCATGTTTTTTTCAGCTCACGTGACGCTCATGTGACGCAACTGTTAGTGGCAAATTATTCAGTAACTGATTTCATCTGAGCGAAGGTGTGCATATTGGATGGTTTTCCCACCAAGACAGGAGGATTGGAGTGTTGGTGATGAGCCGATCGACTGAAATGACCTGTTCCGTAGATTAGAAGATTAATGAACATAGCACGCAAATGCATGACAATACGGATAACTGTATTGTACTTAACCTCAATGGGTTTGACGTCTTGCGACGATTTGACCTTAACAGGTGAGCGTTGTTAGGTGGGAGGATAAAACAAGAAAGCGCACGGCAACTCGGTTGGGAACAGACGCTGGAAACATATGTTGGACTCACCATGGAATGCACAAGGGTACACACTGCCTGGTGAGATGAGGTTCTAACGGTCTCAATAAAGATAACGAGCAGATATCGGTTCAAAAACGAGTATGAATATACAACCGACCTTAGTACGCAGAACAGTGTTTGGCGGTCTTTCTACATTTCTGGTGAACAGACTTGGTTGTCGATCAGGCGGTTGTTGGTCTGTTCGCCGAGTATGACAAGTGACCGGGACATGCGCACATGACTCGATGTGCCGGAGCTGTCAGAATGATGCGCGAAATTCTCACGGATCTCATAGCGTGGTAAAAGAATTTCCTTTGCTATGTGCTCAAGCTCGAATGAGCATGTAAACCATTTGTGTTAGAGCTTTCGCTGAATAAAGAGCATATGCTGCATAAGCACTACTCATAAGTTTCACAACTGGTTTCGCTCTTTTTTGGGGCTCATCAGGTTCCCATCATCCTTACGTTCCACTTGCACGGAATGAGCAAAATGCACTCATTTACATACCAATTTGGTTTTTTACAGAAGACTCAAAAGAATCTCTCGCTTAGGATATCATTCTTCAGGCTGCCTCATGTTTCATTTGGTACGATACACCATCATCGCAATACACAGTATGGGCGTAACACGCTACTCCCTCGCAAAAAGCAGATTGGTGTGTGAATGAGTGTATTTCGTAAAAACGTATATACTGTCATCCTGTGTTCCATTAATGAAAGATCAAGGTACTTGTCGTATGGTTTCATTCTCACTCGTTAGTTTTCCATCTGTCTCGATTCTTCCGAATCCTTTTCTACCATGTCACGTGAAGTTTGTTGCTGCTAGCGAACAGAACATGTAATCTCATCCCTCATCCCTGAGACTCTCCTTGGCGTGAGCTGATAGCCATGGAAGGACGGAGAAATGGAAGATGTGAAGGGAGAAATTTATCGTCAGTAAGGACAATATACATAGTAATATAATATGTAGTAGTAGTATGTAATAGTAGTATGTAGTAGTATGTAATATATCGGGAGCAAATAGGGAGCCCCCACTCATCACATATCTTTACAGAGGGGCAGCGCGCAATATTTTAACGTTGGCGAGTATAAACAAGGCACACGATTCATAGTTCGTGCATAGTTCCATCGCTCAGCAAGCAAAATTCCCTAAACGTGGGCCTCCTTGTAAGGGGGCCTGTATTGCTGATATTCGTTTCTGACAGAGAAACTTACATAGCCAGAACAACAGACATAACTTAAAGGATCACTACTCTTAAGCTTGCTGAAATTTCTTCTACAGCCTTTCTTCAGGCTGTCCCCGCGCTTCCGACAACCTTGTGATCTACATCAGCCCAGATTGTACGAAATTTGCGAAACCCACCCGTTTGTAAACCAGTTTGGCATTAACGGAAGACTTAACCGAATCCCTAGTGAACCTTTTGTTTTCGGATTTGTTGTTTCGGTGTGCTGCACAATGGCTACCTCATACCTCCGTTGCTACCATATTCGAGATGTCGCAGTGCACTTTCTTAAGGGAACACTACTTCGGGTCAAAACCAAATTGGTGCGCAAATAAGTGTTTGTTGCAACCAGACTTACCTATTAAGTTTCCAGTATTCACCATCTCCTCCAAGTCTAAAACTTATAATTAGCGCTTACTGAGTAAATATAAACAGAAAATAACTTCTGGTCGATCTAGGCAATAATTTCGGTACGGTCGACTATAACGTCACTATCATTCCATAGCAGTTTGTTCCCTCACAGAAAAGTTTAGTAATTATCAGGTCATTGGACGACCTAATCAGCTTAGCCACTAAACTCTAATTCCTAAGATAAAACATCTGGTGTCCTATGATATTTCTAATTTAACTGCCTTCTTTGGGATATGTAAACAGACATTCGCGAGCAGTGATACTGCCAGTCTGCTCCAGTAGACTCAGCTGTTGAATTTTAAACAACTGCTAATGAACAGGTCTTATCAGGATGAACCCGCTTGTTAATTCAGTTGATTCTCCCCTTGACGTAGTAGCGGGAAAAGCATGATGACTTTTAATTCTAGGCCAGAGTTTCTCAGTGGATCGATACTGGGCCTTGTAATGACCAGAAGACAATAAAAAACAAATCAAAGTCTGTAGTTCTGTGCGGTTGGTTTTGTTTGACGTTTGAGTGGTTTGGTTTTATTGACTGAGTTTGGTCGTGGATATTTCCTCTCACAGACTGAAGACACTGCGCTCCTCTCCATATCCGAAACATCACCTTTCGTTTTTGAGTTCACTTGTTGCTACCTTGAAATCTTTGTATCAGAAATATGTTTCAGAAGGCATGCGACTTTGCTGACTAGCAAGCAGTCTTTCATTCCACCCGTGTCAGCTTTATCTAAAATCTCCGTTAGGACATCGACGACATCACCCGGTATACAGGAGTCTACTTCTTCATTAAAACAAATCATCTCCTGGTAACTGAGATCAATATCCTCTACTGCCCTCCACTTCCGCTTTATTCGCAGAATCCTGCGTACCATATTCCACGGCACAACTTCCATTTTCTCTTTTGGCTTCCATTTTGTTGACAGCCTCCATGGCCAGAAGCTCACATTTGGATGGTGCACGTTCTGTTCTCAACGACAATCAAGTCTGAGTCAGCTGCTCTGGAAGTTTTTGTCCAACTAACACAATGTGTTGAAGCAAACTAACTGATGCAACTGAACTCGAGATATCTCAGTGATTAAGGGACGAACTTACTGACCGGAAGGTCCGTGGTTTGAACCCAACTTCGACACTCCAGCTACTGTTGTCTGGCCTTGGAAAACCTGGTAGTATCTCATACCTCGTTCTTCCTTCAGGTGGTATGGCAGCTAGGCACGGAGAGGGTGTTGAATCTGAACAGTTCACTGATTAACTGACTGACCGAAAGTGCACCCGTGGCTAGCAACACCTTCAGCGATTGAACAACGTGAAATTCAGTAGGATGTTAGTTGCATTGTCTCGGCTATCCCGCGATATTGGCGGTGTTGTGGAATATAGGTAGCTTGGGTGCGCTGCTTGGTGCCTGTAAAACTTTGACCAGTGGGACATTGTGAAAACAAACTGACCTCCAGTAACGAAACTAAAGTGGTGTGGCCAAAACTACTGTTGAATGAAGTGATTTCAATGTACGGCTGAAGCACATTTTATCCAATAACCATTGGAATTAGGCACACAGCCACCCAAGCTCTTCTATTGATCAACGGAAGCAGAAGAATTGACCGATTCCTATTAGTTTTGTCCTTTTCTAGAGCTGAAACCATGGTAACAATAGTAACGCTACGAGGTACGTGAGTCGTGTGTATGCTTTTTCCTTTGGTGACGTCAGATGACCACATTGGAATGACACCTTGTCCATTCCCGTTACTGGTGTACATTAGCAGGTTTTAGCCCACACCTTGTAGCATGTCCGGTTGAAGAAGAGGTGTAGACCGGTTGATTCATCGAAAACCAATTCACGGATTCAAAAAATCAGTAGCATATGTCTGCTATTCCTTCATTTCTACATTAGTGATAATTCAGCCATGACTAAAGCTTGTGCACTGGTACTGATTCCCTCTCCTAAAAGTGGACGACCACAATGTGTTTATCTGCTCAGGGTCAAGTTACCTATTCCTCCAGATATTTTTGGACAAGCGAGTGCAAACAGACTAAGTATCAACGGTACGATAATCCGCTTAGTTTGGTGCCCATACGTCGACCAATTAAGAAACATCCAAAGCTCTCTAATTGGAATTCTAACAAATAAGTTTAGTGTAAAGAGAGAAGAGGATGTGTCGGGCCGTTTTTTAAATATGTTTTTCGGACTAGATTTAACCTAGCTCTACAGGCTGTTAATTGTTCATTCGCTCACACCACCACTGTAAAAATGAGCATAATCATAAACCTTTTGGAGGGTCGGGAGGGGCTGTATTTTGAATGCTATGCATACAGAGTGCTCTATGCTTATTAAGGAGGTATTTGTTATACAGAGGGACGGATGGCTTAAAGCATGTGAAATGTCGTGCACAACCACACGGCCGCATTAGAACGAGAGTCGCCACAAGGAAAGCCGTTGGAGAGAGAGAGTGTTGCATTATTAAAACCTATAAGCAATAAAGTTGATAGACGGACAAATAATTGATAGTTTGGTAGATAGTCAGCTAGGGAGACGATTATTCGTGATGCAGCGTACCTTTTCGTTTCTGCAGGGACAATTTCTCCAACATTTTTTTAACCTGAATTTAACTATGGCGCCCCAGTGGCTGTATGAGACAGGAAGGAGAGTGTTCTGGAGGTTGGTGTGTTCATGTCGCAATGCTCTGACTTAGGGAATGTATATGAGTATGATATGAAAAATGTCCTAAACAACGGACATGCACAACAGACGCGAAAACGAGGCCTCGTGGTCAAAGATGGACTTTCTAGTCGCATTGCTGCGGTAATTTCACTCAAGGATCAATAGTTGATAAACTTTCGGATATTAGGCTTCTAGGACGCGGAAACCACACAGTTTAAACCCTACGTAATCACCTAAATAGTGTTTGTCCGCAAAATGCCTACCAGTGATTAATTTTCAAAGTTTCCCACAGTTATCATGTGTATGTCAACAAACTCACGGAATTCCAAAAACGTAACTAAACGTGCTGACAAATACAACACATCCAAATACTGTAAGGAGTAAAATTAATCTTAACTCATCTATCTCTTATAAAGAATACCCAAACAGCAGTTTTTTCGGTGTGCCTCACAAATGACCTCCGGGTAACCTACGTGTTCCCATAGGCTGTCCTGAAAATGCATTCTTCAGTGTATTCATCAGTCAGACACTGGAACACTGTTCCTCGGAAAGAGAAACAAGTGCATTCCGGTTAGGCATACAAGGAATGAAAGTTCCTCAGACAGACGTTGCTAGAGGATAAATATCCGGAGTGGTACATCCACAACGTGCCAAAACCTAGAACAAACCCTCTTGTAATAGCTGACAGAACGTAGATTTCACATTGCTGCCATTTATGGCTGAATGTATATTTGCAAACATTAGATGGAAATTATCAGCCATTCGGGATCATAACAAATAACTGCTTACAATTTTGCTGTTCTTGTTATCCATCAGTGCAACTGCATTATGGTGACACCTGTACCGACGGAAAATGCGGACATGTTCCCCATTATTTACTACGCAGAACGAAAGAACAATCACCAAGTTGTCAGTCAGCCACCCGGAACCCGGCGTTGTCAACTGCATTTATCTCCTGATTATAAGTTAATCAGTTGGGTCATCTTAAGAATCCCACTGTAACATGGACCACCAATGAAAACAAAAGAAATGTTTATTACCATTTGGAAGATATAGGACAAAATACTCAACAGTTTGATGAAAACTCTTCGACAGTCTACTCCCAGTTTTGCCCTTCTTGGGGCTCATCAGATAAGCACATTCCCCGAGTTTATTTTCCCTTTCAGCACCTCTTAAGTGACCAGCTTCAAAAACGGTGAAACCGGCTGTGGTTCTTACATTAACAGCTATGTAATTTGCGTCCAGTTTGGTGCTAAAAAAAGAACCCGACGCGATGGAGTACACTAACCCGATGAGCCCAAAGGACAGTAAAACCGGTAGTGAACTGTCGGAGAGATTTCAGAAGTGTGTCACATCATGAACGTATGTTTTAATGTTACATCAAAAAGTACTCCAGGGGAAATGAAATGAACTCAGGAGAGTACGGGTGACCTTCGAACAGTCGAAGATCATCCGCTAAACATTCCCTCAAAATGATGCGACTTCTTTGAACGCACTTTCCTCAAAAGTTCAGAGAGTTGCTCATGCGCTACAATGTGCAAGATTTCGATTACTCGATTCTTGAACGCACTGGAATATTTGACCGCAGTCGTCGTAGTGATTTCAACGTTTGTCGCTTGTTCCATGCCCACCGGGTGACCGAGCGGACGAATTATGGACTACCACTCTAACTCTGTGAGCGCATTCCTCCTTGGTTGCCTACACGTCGGTTTCCAGTCTCTGCGTATTTGCTGTTTCATAAACATACACTGAAAAATACGTTTCACATGACACGGGTATCGGACCACAACTGCCTCCGATGAATGACTAACGCATGTGTAGTTCATCATAGTTTGACCTGAGCATCTCAGTTATTTCCCTCTGTGACAACAATTCGTTCAGGAAAGCACCTCGACCACTTACTGCATGCATGGGCTTTAAATACTATTTCATCCGTCATTCTATTGATTTTGAGGCTTGGAGGCGATACACATGTTCAAAATTACCTCTTATCCACATGTGTAGATGAGCTCCAACTTTTCCTTCATGTTCTCCTCCTTAAACAGCACTAGGAAGGCTAGTTTGTAATTTACTCTATTACTCCGTTGCTACTACCACTTCATTTCTATTTGAGCAAACACCAGTTCACTTGAGCAACATGTCTATTGTGTTTGATGGGACGATGCGTCCTCAGTGCAGAACAATCTACTGGGTACCGGTGAGTAAACCCTAACGCGAAACGCGGAATGAGGCCCAAATGGACACCCATCTTTTGCCCGTTGCCTTCCGTGGCTGTCACTTCAGCCGGCTTGGCAGCCACTGTGATCAATAAGTCGCTGTTTGAAGCCGATAGGTTCGTTTCTCTTGTCTGCATTCATTGGCCAATCAGCACTCAACTAACGCTTGTTCTGATAGGCTCTACTACGCCGACAAACCATTGTGTGGTCTGCGTCCTCACACAAGGCCATGCGTCCTGTGGAATATAGAACAACGGGCTCTGACGTAATGTTTCATATGTTTGTGTAGTTCTCTGCATTTCGCATTTAGGCGGTTGCTGTGGGCACGTTGCATGGTGTCTCAATGACAAGTGGGAAGTTTTGAAATTATAAGGTGGATTTTTCCACAGGTCAGAAGGGCGGTGGTATCCAATATCCAGGACGGCATGCGACACATGCAGGCGGTATCTGCTGGGTCTGAGCAAGTGAATGGTCGGATCGATGCATCCCTGGCACTTGCGTTAAACAATGGTAATTTGGAACTTCGCAATGAAACTACTGAATCAGCTCAAACTGTGCAGTCAGTCCTGCCATGGAGGCAGCCGAACGCAGAAGATGTAAAAACTGACTGTTGTACAAGGGCGCAGGTCATGTGTTTCACAGAGTCCAAATCCAACACGACGCAAACTACTTCGGATGAAACCGATGCCCAACCCAATTTGATATCTTGGCTGACGGACAGCTGCATGCAGTCAACCACCTCAAATGGGCAGGATCACAAGTTAGCTTCCGTTCACTGTGAAAATGAGTATACCATGCACCATCGAGAAACTACTTACGCTCATCACAAACACTGTCTCCAGTTGCATCTCCGCCAACAACCATGTAGTCCACCCTATGGACATAGTGCTGCATTTTCGGCCACAGAAGACGAAAAGTCGGCTCAATCAAGACTTTGCAGTGAACTACCTCCCAGTAGTAGTAACGTGCATCTTAACACTCCGCCGGATTCCGGTGGATCTCACTTTCGGGATTTATATCCACACCATCACCACCATTACCATTATTTCCACCACCATTATTCCCAAAGGCCTTTGTCTCTACCGCGAGACCAAATATCCGATGCTGTCGTTCTTCCGCATACCCATACAGATAGGCTAGTGGGACTACCTTCTATGCCAGGCCTACTCACTCAGGGAAAATTGAAGCGGCTTGGTGACTTCCACATTCAGGGTAGGACAGAACCTGAATCTGAATTTGAGGAAGCTCTGCATAGTTTGAAAATGCGGGTCTGGGAATGGTTAAATGGAGTACAGGACTGTGCTTGATACGCTAAACATTGAATTTCTAAATGTACACCGATAAATCAAATGACCTTCGTGGGGAATCGCCTATGGTGGCCTGGTTTGGGATGAAGGAACCTAGTGTGCTTTGTCCTTTCTTCCTTTTCACCACCAGAAAACACTTGTTATTGCGAACACCGAACACGGCGTCCAACTTTTGCCTGTCGCACGGAAGTAAGTATTTTGATTCTGTTGTCAGATAAACTGACGCAGGTCGCATTCCAGTTTTCAAAAGATGGCAGCCAATCTTCTTCCGGGAAAATCGATACAGACGTGTAAAGAAACTATGCGGTTTGGGATCGCTTTTGGACTAGATTAGCTTTGATCTGTCTGTTTACCACTCGTTTTTGTTGTTCTTTACCACCCCTGAGTTGTACATACTTTTTTGCTTCGAGCGTATCCCTACACGCTTCAGAAACCTCAAGCAATGTTGTTAGACGTACTATTGAGTTTTTTTCAAGGTGTGGATGGTGTTCTCCCCCCAAGAGTGCAATTCCTGTCTTCAGGTGATATACCTGTTAATAGTTTGCTTGTAATATCCCCCCACAAAACCGAACCCTAAAGACGATAGGCTATTACTGTATTCTTAACAGTGAATTATCACAGGGAATGGTATTTCCGTTTGTGTACACTTTTTGGAAGAAAGCGATTGAAAACTACCCACTGATCGATTTCGAAGATAAATACGCTTTGAGTCTCAAGCTGTTTTGAATTCGTGTTTAGTTCCTTTCAACGTGAATTTGCGGACATACCCCGCGTTTTCATTTGATAATTTGCCGTAACTGCAATCGGCTTCGAAGATGCCGAATGTCTAATCACCCTGGGAGAAGCCCCTGCGAACACAGGCCACTACCCCACCAAGAGCACAACAACACTTCCCGTCGGCTACGGACTAGTTTCAAATCCTCTGGAAGAGGAGCCACCACCCAGGAGGGGCCAAATTGCATCGTTTCTCACGATGTCCTCGCTTTGGATGAGTATCGTAGTGCCTTAAGTTTGGTCGCCATTCGCTGAAAACACAGTACCAATTTCAGCTAGTTTGTGTCCCATCAGTTATGTGTAATGCTCGAATTTCTGCCAAATTTTGTTGGTGCAGTGGTGTTCATGGTCTGTTTGTTACTTGGAGTTAGACTAAGGTTTTCCAGACTATTTTGAACTTGTTAGAGCTAGTAGGGATTTGGTAAGTGAGAATTGTAATTGCATGTAGCATGAGCAAAAAGACACTTTTTGGGGTTGGACTCATATTTAGAAGGTAATGGTAGGTCAGTCTCTTTTTCTGGACACTATTCTCATAGTGAAACGCAAGCGAGATCGGTCTTTCGTTGGCCTTCAATTGAATCCACCTTTCGGCGATCGGTGGCCAACAAGTATGTAACTCTTGTTAAAGTGGGCAGGCGAGATCGTCTGGAATCAACAGAACATCCTGGAAACGGACACTCTCCGGAGATCCATGTGTGGACAGAATTATTCGCGTCTCGCGCGGTCGATATCATGGACTGTCCTTACCAGAATACATAAGGGACTGATTGAAATTACCTGTTCTCCTGAACAAGCATTGCATTTTTTTGGATCTTTAGGTTGTTTCAGAAAACCACAATGGACTTGCCTCCGAAAATATTTTTTTCCGTGACAAGCGAATGACTGGATACTCTCATTAACAATTCACGATAACATTCTGGTCTAACGTCTGTCTCCTCCTAGTCGAGTTGCCTAAACTTTCCTTCCATAGATTAAAATTTTGGTAAATGAGCTGTAGGAACAACATTAAAGACACCGGTTTTTTAGCCTACGAGTGTGGTACCGGAGCTGAGCAACGAGTACACTCTTTTTCTAATTAAAGCAACGCCCCAAGCTTACACATCCAACCGAATGTCTTGTGAGTAAAGCGTCTCCTTAAATACACACAGAGCAGACCCCGGGAAAAAATTGGATCAACATGATAAAGTCGCGCTCAGCTCACACATGCAGTCGAATGGTTGTCTAAAGTATGAACATCTCCCTTGTACGCACATATTATGGGCAAGTATAGGCTGATATAGTTTCGGAAAAATGAAGTAAAGTTCATACTCAGCTCATTCACCCCGTTAAACAATTTTAAGACAGCCAAACACGCAGATAAATGCACTCATTACAGTATTCAAGAGATGGGCTCATTGCACGCTTCGCTAACTGTCATACAAGAAACCAAACGAACAACCCCCTGTGATTTCACTGGTTATCCGAACCCATAACCTGTAATAAACCAAGCCAAGTGGGCTTGCATAGTTGATTTTTTTCCTCAGGTCAGTGTAAACAGATAGCAAGTTTTCGCCTTGATCTGACAGCTTCTTGCAGCTTCGCTTGATCAGTTTGAGATAAGGTTGGTGGCTCCCTTCCACCTAGTTGAGTTCACGTGTGCTTATCTTGGCCACTAATCTAAAAGCATCTCCATTTGGAGTGAATGCTCCTAATAAGACAGTTTGTGTTACATTCTAGGAGTTGTACGGTAAGTTCAAAACGATTTTCACCGGGTAGAGGGGTTGGCACATTGGGTGGTTGCTCGCTGGAGAGCCAATGTAACATTTCGAGTAATTAGAGCTTGCTCAATGGTGCAATCAAACCCGGATTTTAGTGCAGCGGATTATCACAGCTACATGGCTGAACAAGGCCAGGGTGTTTTGTTGACCTAAATTCTGGCCTGCGCATAACAGCTGACAGTAACAGTCCAGTGGATTGTGACCGGCCGGCGTGCGCGTGCTTCAACCGTACCGTTCACGTGGCGTTTCGTATGCGCAAAACTGCATATTTTAGCTTACGTTCATGTATTGATTTACCGTTGGTTCGACCGTTGTAGCATCCAAATTTCTTTCTGTAGTACACACTAATGCACTTCCGTTTCACAAAAACAACAAACTTCGTATTGTCTATGAATAAGTTAATTCAATATAGAAGATTGCATTGTTGTGTAGTGTCCAGAACACAAACGCAGTTAGCAATGCATCATCACCAGGAATTCATTTTGTTTGTTCCCAACCAGTAGTTTTACAAAATGTGAAGTACTCTGCTTTATGGTTTATACTGATTGCTTCTTCGCTTTAATTAATTTGGTGCGAACTACTGATGGAAAATTTGGCTTTTCTGGTAGTTTCTGAATGAATCATGAGTCAAAGTAGGCTCTTTAGGTTTTTTAAGCTGGACAAAAATATATTACGATAGAAAATTGACTCATTTTTTAGAGCGACCAAAATTGTACATTTTTTCGAAGCGTTGTTTCTTCAGAGGTTAAGATCGAAGCAACCAAATATTCCTACTGATTGCTCACCCTTGTATTAGGAAGAAAGGTTACACATGATAACCCTCTTTTACTCACCATAAAGTGACGCGTATCTCTAGACATCAGACGAAAATTTCCATACAGTGCGTGCGCCGTAGCCTTTCTATGCTGATGAATGTGGCAGCCTTATTCAGTAGTGAACAAAGAATAACCTACGGAAACGGTTCAACGCTTCTTACACCACACTTTCGTGCAAGTGCATGGGAGTAGACTAACGCAGTGTCCTAAGGATCTCGCCATTTCGTTTGTGGTTACTGGTTCCAACCTGTTCATCCTCTAAAGAGTAAGGCGTTTTTCCTTGTTGCTTCCGATTGCTTCATTTACTGAATCCGAAACAGCGCAGAGAAACTCATTTGTGGGTTAACTTTCTTCTAAAAAGTACCTTACGTATAGGTGATCAAGGGAGGTGGATTTCAAATAAGCCAGCTAGTATTATTTTTAGGAGAAGTTCGGTAAAAATCGGTAGATTTAGTGCTGAGCAACGTTTTGCTTTTGACCCAAAAGCTTCGTCAGGCCAAGTGACTAGGTTACGAGGTTGGTCGAGATTTAAGGTGGAAGGAGAACCAATCAGCTAAGTCAAGCTAAATCTGTGTTAGGTGTCAGCCGAGGGATTTTGTGTGTTAGGGTGGGTGACCAAGTGTCAGGCCGATGGGGAAACCTACATGGATTTGAGTCCAACCTAGGGTCTAGTTCTTATGGTTCGTGATGATCTCTCTTGAACGTCGTTTGCACTTTCCGTCCGTCTGTGCGGATGAGCTAGTGCTACGATAGTTGTGTAAGGAAAGGGGATTCTGTGAACTTTGGTTGGGTTGGGATGTCGAAAGCGAAACGTTGCCCAGCAATAAATCTACCGATTGTTACCAAACTTTTCCGAAAGCGATGACTGCTCAGTCGGTTCCATCGTTTTTCACCTGATCGAGCCAGCTAGTAGTTAAAAATTGCACTACCAGGCGCTGTCTGTGATAACCCTGTGGTTCTTGTGGCAATAGAATAAAATTAGGATTTCGTCTCAACTGCCTTCCTTTTAGCCACTTCTTGCAGCAGGATTGGTCGAGTTGAACGCCAGCGTCTAAATCTAACATTTGTGGACAGATTTTTAAGCGATGATATATTGTCCATAATATCCAACGGACGCTTGTTCTGTATAATTCGACTTCACCACGTGCATGAATCCGGCATTCAACGTATGGAACGCGCATGACGAACCAAGGCAGCATTTTCCAAATTCTTCAGTCGCAGATCAGTCTACCACTTTCATTCAGCCGAAAAATCATGCTGCAGGGCATTCGACATTGACGTGCCCCTTTATCACGATCGCTTTTATGGCGTTTATAGAAGCGATTTCCCTCTTTCTGACAAAAGCAACCGGAGTGAAGCGTTCCCCGCTTCAGCAAACACATTAGTCTCCTTGAATAAACAACGCTCGTCGATGTTATGCTGAGACGTTTAAGTTCATGGTAAGCTCAGGGTTAAGACACACTATGGCTTGCGTCCATATAGACCGACCGTTTTTGGTCAGTTCCATCAACATCCTTTGCATATTTGTGCACACTTCATGTGTCAACAAATGCCTACGTATAACATTAAATTTGCCCATAAGCGCGGGGCCCTTGAAAACAGTTACTGACTGCGCGTCCAATCAGTGGACTTCTCATCCCAAAGTTCAAATGACCGTCCATTAATACTGCCCATTATAATGCAATATTAGACACCCATACGCTCTCTGAACTGGTTCTGCGTTTGAATTTACCAAGTTTCAGTATTTTGTGGAAGAAAGAAAAGCCTGTTTAGTTCTGACACCTGATAGCAGCAAACGGTAGTCTGCATGACCTTGTTCCCGGTGGTAGAAATCATAGGTGAACATAAATGTTGTGAATCTGAAGGTGAGTTGAAGTCCGCATCCATGTCCTTCAATACAGTTGGTGATTCAGACAGTGCATGACATCCATACTCTTCGATTAGCTTCGTATACGACAAACAAAAATTCAAGACAAACGGTTTTTAAAGCAATGTCGCGTTTCATTTCTCTCTACAATGCGACAAGGTGAACAGTATTGTATGAGGGCAAGGTGAACATTTGTGGCTTCGACTTTTTATACATCAAATGAAGACTGTCTCCCAAAAACCAGGTTTCTTTCCGAAACAAAAACATGTTCATCATTTATCATTGGTTCATAGTATATTTCAAAAAATATTTCGAGAAGTCGTTTATTTTTCAAATACGAGACTGTTTACTCTGAAATTCGCCGGTGTCAACACTCAGACAATAATTGTCGTCTGTCTATCGAGTTTACAATTTAAAAAATGCCCATGGCTTATTGTTGATTCAGTTTACAAATGATTTGAGCGATCGTCTGTCGTGCATGACATTGCTGTCCGCACAAATGTCAGTTTATCGGATGCTAGCTTTTCATACAAATGACCGCTCTACAGCCGTTCGAGCCTTCTGCATATGCCGACATCACTGTACACCAATCAAAATTTAGCGAGACCAGGTATAACGGTACGTCAACCACTATTCCACAATTCGAAACTAGCCGAAGGTTGCCGCGTGAGTGGGCCTGCTCGTCAGTATGATGAATCTGTATACCTGGTTCATAGAAAGTGACTGGATGAGAAAACCATCCTTTTCTAGACCAAAATAATACCTTGCGTTTGAGAAAGCACATTAGATTGGCGTCTTGGTCATGGATCACTCGGAAAATTCCTCTGTCTTGACATCTAGTGAATAGACGTTGCTGTTGGAGGCGTGATCTCTCCGGACAGACTACGTTTGTTCTCTGCAACCGATAGATGCAGTGGTTCCTCCCAATCGAGCGCTTCCTTGAGACTGACGGTGCGCACCTCACAAAACTCAGGGAGTTTCGAATCCGGGAGCTTCCGGCCAGTGGTTGAACACGACCTTTCGGCCGAGAGCGGCTGATCGGCAATGTGGTCAGCTCTCACGTTGGACATGGCACCACTCGTTCTTCAGTCACGGAAACCACATCACGTGGTCACGTATTGACCAGTCAGGTGACGACTTATCAGAAGGAATTTTCACTCATGGAAGTATCCTTCCTTCGAGCTAAGTACAGGTTGATTGTGGTGTTGGATTAGTTAATTTTTAATTTTCTCGGATATTTTTTAGATGCGCAATGCTGATGTTTCCCAACAAGGATGAAACAGCTGTACAGTGCTTTCCGGCTTTTCAGTGCAGATTAGCTTCCCTGGCAGGATGAAATCTCCATTGATAATGAGTTTTTATGGGTTCACTCGAAAGATTTTAATAAGTACACTAGAATTAAAGGGTAATTGAGCTGTCCTTAGCCGACGATGATTACGTGGAATAATGTTGACCTCAAACGGGGTATTCCGCTAATGAAAAATGAAATGAAATGCCAAATACATTTGGCATAAGCTATCGCTTCGTCAAGTGCTACTTCTGACGCGAACCGATTCTGCTTTCCTAGTTTCAACGAGTGTTCTTAGCCATCTAGGAGTTCAACGCAGATGGCACCGTAGTCCTCTACCTACGAATTGATTGGAGTGTGCTCCAAAGAATAAAATCCGGCAATATTGACCCAAGCCGACATTCGTAATGACACCAAGAACTTGCGCTTCAATACAGCCTTTCCGTAGTACTAAACTGGTGTGTACTTTACTGACCAGTATAAAACCCAGCTTGGTAAGGTATTTACCCAGATTATTGAGCGAGACGTCCTGCCCAGATCGATTAGGTTAGAGAAGAGTACAGTACGATACAATACAACACAAAACAGTACAGTACAGTACAATACAATACATTTTTTAATATCCCCGTACATGTAGAAAAGCCCTCCAATCTATTTACCACATGAATCATTTACCACCTCCTGAAGGTCGTTTTTGTGGACTATGCTGGTCACCAGAAAGTGCACGCTGGACGACCAACGTTAGCGCGCACTGTAGTGTGGGCTGTACGTTTCTGCGTGGACTTGGACATAGATAGGGTCAGTCACCTAATTCAACTACCCACTAAAGACCTGTGTCTTGTCGCGCCAGAAAACATTTGATTCGAAATCACGTGGACTGGGGCATATCAAAATCTCAGTCATGAGTCTCAATTGTTCATTCTAGTTTGGGTTGCAGTGCGAACCCTTGCTGTGCGCCTAACTCCACCTTATTATTAAGGCTGATGTGCTAAACGTTTGATCCTTCGAGCAATGTGAAGAGTTTGGCTCGACTACCTAGTTACTCGGACTAGCCTTGTCGTTGAATCAGGCGTGTTTTGGTTGCGGGACCACGTTTGCCATTCGTTGTTGGTGAAATTTTCTCATCGCCACTGAGATTTGTTTATTGCATTCTGAATTCTTGTAGCCCAATTGCTTGCACTCTTAATTCGTTGAATGCTTCAAGTCAGTGATTCCCATTAAACCGTATATCATAGGCTTTCATCGATTGAGCTTTGTCGACCCAGCTGAGACAGCTGATCCATCCAGCAGGACTCGAACGTCAAATGGTATCGGCCGGTAATTTCGATAATGAACCATCACTCGGTCTTTCGTGTGTCGAGCATTCTCTTACTAGAGCACCGCTCACCCATCTTCAAAATTGCATAGGTCTGCGAATTTGCTCCACCACCAACCACCAACAATCATCACAGTGCCAGGATGGGATTTGTACACCGGCGAGACCAGATAACGTGTCTAGTCATTAACCAGCTAGATTGATCACGAAAGCCTGAGTTAGTCAGCATTTTTAGATCCCATTGAGAATATGCGGACAAAAATGCAACGAATAATTGAGATTGTGAACTCCGAAATGTTTTTTTGTGCGTGAATTTGGCTGAGAATAGCAACATTTTCACTCAAATAATACGAAATTGTGTCGCACAATCTGTAACAAGGATGAAATCTTCCTTGCTTTTTTTGATGAGATCACTACTGAGGCGACAGTCACGAGCCAACGATATTTTTAATAACCTGGCTATTTCCGTTTGTCTAGCAGTGTACAGCAATTCTGTTGTTTTAAGGTTTTTCTGAATTATTGATGTCTTATTTCCGTCCTACTAGGAGCGATCAGAATTGCAAGTATCCATATGGCTGGCTAGTTTTTCGTTTGCTATTTACAAGATTTGAATCTGTGATCAAGTGGCTTCTCAGCTGGATTGCTCTGAAGTAAACGGAGTTCTAGCCACTATTGTAACCATTGTAGCATAGTTCTCAGATACTTTTGGCAAATGTACCGGCCATTCACTTGCGGTTTTTCTTGGGTCCTGTACAATTTCTCCTTTGGCAGAGTGAGATCTAGGACCAGAAGATACTTGAAATGGTAAAAATATCCACCAATGTCTTGTAATTCTGTTGTATAAAAAATCTACTTACCTTTCTTTGCAATATGGATCCCTGCATACCACTGATTTTATGCCGTCGATGATGATGATGATGATGATGATGATGAATACGGATCCCTTGTCCATCATCTTTTGACTTACTAGTGTCCAATTGCTGGTGGTTAGGCTCTCGTTGGAACTACGAATAATTTCTCTCCTAAATGTGCTTATTTCTAGTTTGTATGATTTTGCACATCCGCGTTTTGCTGGTGCCAAAGTTGCGGGATGTGGAGAGAATGGTTTGTCTTTTTTATCTTAACCCTATCTTTGTTAGCTTTCCTTTACGAAGAGGGACCGTTTTCGCTTAGTTTTGGCGGTAGCGATCCCTGGGCCGGTGTCAAAAAATGGAAGTTATACCACACTGAATCGTGTTGTTTGAGGACCCACGCGTAAGCGATTAAGTCGACAAAACGACCACAATCAATGCAGTTGAGAACAAACGCAAGTAACTCTTCTCCCAGCCTCTTGAGCGCACCTTCAAGTTTAGGTGTAATGAGCGGACAAATGCCAACCGGATCTGTGTTGATTCTCAACTCGCTGTATCATGCAAGATCTGTCCGACAGACCTGAAATTCTAACGCGCACTGTATGCACCAGAATGTTTACTTGGCAAAACACTCACGAGATCACCACGACCTGTCGCCCGTCTGTTCTCTATTATCTATCTAGTCGAGCGGATAAATTCTGCTTTTATCACTCAACTTCACCAAACTAATTTAAATACCTCTTTACAAGGTTGAAGAACCCCTATTAATCACAACCTCTTTCAAATGTAATGTAAACAGCTTTATGACAGAACGGTCAGAGTTTATTCTTGAGAGCACTCTTCAAGCAGCAACTTTTTTGGGTCAATGCGCTGTACATATAAATATAGACCCATGGGCTATTTTCAGTGTAGCAATGTTTGAACTTACACAGAATACCCTCGAAACCGGTGTGCTTCCAAAAAGGGTACCGGATAGCCTGGACCACAACTTGCTGGCATGGCGACTGCCCCCTAAGAGAAGTGCATTCAAGAAAAGAACAGCCTGGTTGCCCAAGTTGAAAGGCTTATTTTTGTGCAGATTCCATACCGTACTCAAACCTACGGTTTTCGTTGCTCAGCCAAAGAAATACTAACAAGCATCCATTGCAGAATTGTTGTCTAGGGCGAGAATAATGTCATCAAAGTCATATGATTAATACTGAGTATAATTTAGAATAAGACTACCATCGTCCGGAGATTGACGACAGCAGTCATCCATCCCACTGGACTGACACTGCAGATATTTCTGACATTACAAACGCCTAGAAGTGTATCAGGATAAGATGAACCTTATCGTTATGACTTCTAGACATGGAGATTAATGGAAACTGTTTGGATGGTCAGGGATTCTGATACTGTGCCCCTAGAGAGGATCAGCGCACAGGGCCGAACTGAACTAGCCGGACTTGAACTGGACCATCTACCTCATGGCAAACAACCAGGACGGTATATATATATATATATATATATATATACATATATATATATATATATTACAGGATAACCGTAAGAGTTAGGATGAACCACTTAACAAACAAGGACAGTTCAAAGCCGGTGTTCAACCGATGCAGACTTAGTGGATGGGTAACTCCTGAATCAGGGGTTTCCCTGAACCTTCTGGATTTTCTAGTTGGTACAGTACTTTACTGGGACTACACAGAGAGCAGACAAGAGATTTGCGTGGAAATATTTATACCTCCTGTAACACTCAGGTTGTTTGGTGAAACGTACTTTACATACGCTTTTCATGAATGAAGTGAACGGGATTACACGTTTATTTTGGCTTAATCAGCCTTATTCCAAACTACATAAGACTGCAACTAGAAGTTCGACTTCCATCAACGTCACCATGCGTTGAAGACGCAACATCAAAAAGAGAAAACGATGATGAACTGTGTGTCTCATTGTGGGAGACAATAAATAGTACTATGGGCAGTTTTCAGCGTTTCCTCTGACGAGTTCGTGTGCCCATCGAAGGGGCAAGCTGAGTAGAAATCAGTTAGGAACTGGGCAGTACCACGGGAGTGCAGAACAGAGTAGTCTATCGTAGTAGTCATGACCAAACGCGAAAAAGTGTAATTTATGGAGTTGTTGCATTCTGCATCTGTTTGGTTCCCTGACTGTTTTGTCTCAGCAACAGCTCTAGGAAGAATGCGACGAAAGTATGATGCAGCAAATGTAACCTCTAAGAAGGAGCGCGTCGAAGAGGAGTATTTGGGCCAATTTCGAGGATGTGCGCTTTTTGGGGGAATAACACGTCTATAAAGTACTGAGATGCGATGAAAAATGATAAATCACGCGTTACCGTAAAATGTAGGTAATTCTAAACGGCGCTACTCAGGATCGAATCCTCCATTTGTTCTGTAGTACAGCATCAGTTTGTCGGCGCATTCAGCGTTACTCAGCCCAGTCATCGAAATACAATTATATACGGAGGTTTGGATCCAAGCTCTATAATTTAGAGCAGGTTAAGCATGCGTTCTACTCCCTGTCTTATTTCTGGCGTCATAATGAACACCATACACAAGGAAGAATCCACTAGCACGTTTACTACCGCCCCACATGAAGAAACTTCTCATGTCTAATAAGGAAATATCGTGATGAGTGCACCCGTTATGCGCTCGGAACTGATCACCATTTACTTTGATTCCTCACTAATTCTTCTTCCTTCAGACTAACACACATTTTCGAAAATCCACCGTGCTCATAGTGTGATGGGTGCGTCACTCGCCTGATCACAGTTTTCACTTACGCGTTCCGTGAGTTGGCTCTGACAAGAACAAGCAGTGGCATAATCATATCGCGTCCTCAACCGACGTATTGCACCTAAGGTCCATGCTGCGCGCTTTTTTAATCCAAGGATGAAAGTAAAACGTCATAGTCTTAAGTTGCATTGTTGTATGAATACGCGGATTCAATTTGGCGCAGTCACCAAAACCCAGGCTTTTGTTGGATGAAGCTCAACTGACACTTTGGGAAGTGAAGCAAAAACTACCAGCTTGATATTTTGTGCTTTGGTGGGGATCAGGGAACTATTGTAGTCCCTGAAAGCTTCATGGGTAAGTTGTGCATGTACAAAGGGACAACGATTATCATAGAAACTAAATGTGATGGAACAAAAGTAACACTCCGCTCGTGCATAATGATAAACATGCAACAGTGGGTCTTTCTTCCACAGTCTTCTTCCACAGTCGCTGCCAAACTATCCACGCACAGGCAGCCATCACACAAGTAGGAATGTTAACATATGTTAACATATGTGACTATGATGGTCTCTGTATCACGATATTTGCACATCCTTTGTCTCAAGGTGGCCAATGGTATCAGGTTGTTGGGAGAAGAAACTGATATTGATGTACCTGAGACTGTTTACAAAGGTTAGCGCGCAAATGTCATTGTTCATAGTTGTTCAAGGCAAAAAAAAACAGAACCTTTGATTCTAATATTCGCAATCTTAGAAAGAGGTGTCAAGTGGTTTTTTGGGGGCATTTTGTAGGCCACTAATGGCAACTAATCAGTGGTGACCGTTTACGAGGCAGTAAAAATTGCACACCATCCATCACCAGTCCCTGAAACTTCAGCGCGCTGAACCATCTATGGGAACAGTTCCACTTGTATTCAGCTGGGTTATTAGTCCGAATAAGTCGTTTGGATGTTGGGAATGCTTTTCCTTTGGCGAAAGAATCTGTTCCGTTTCTAATCTTAGATGGCGGACTCAAAAAGCTATCTAACGTCAATCCCCCACACAATCATCTCTCTTTTGACTTAATACAAGAAAACAAAAACACGAAACAATGGTTTTCACACCCACTGCCTGTTTCACAGACTGTACCTTGTCCCAAGTTCTGAACATATGTTCGGACAACCTAATCAGACATAGACGTGAGTGAACTAAAACATTTCCCAAGTGCATCCTTGATGATTGCTTAGGTAAAAAATTTTGTCAGTAACAATCCGTTTCTGGTGAATAGTTCTAAGCCAAAAATTTGGATACTTGTTGGGTGTCTGGCTTTGAACCAAGTCCATCATGTGTGAACCCGGGTTGGACCAGTCTTGACTTATCCAGACAGTCTGGTTACTAGTGAAAAATTGAATAGTTTTATCCGTGGTTATCGATTTTGCGGAGCATGTGATGGTAACCAGACTTCGGGTTCATAATTTGGTAAGCTCCGAAAAGCTCAGCCACACAAAGTCTTCAGTCCTAATTGAGATTAATCAGTCGGATGTAGGAGGGTCGAAAACAGTTTTCGATTGTTGACCGTCTGAGAGGGTGGATCACAGAACGGGGCACTCGTTGACTGCTTCATTCAGTTTAGGAATATGAATCGGACGTAGACATAAGTTTATTAGGCAGTAACCGGATTGACTAAGTCAGTGGTCATTTGGACTCAGGTGCGCTCTTGACGATTCCTAACAGAGATGGAACGACTGTAGTACGTTGAGTGAATATGCCTGCTAAGACGGAATCCAAAAGTGAGCTTTTAGAATGCACCACTACCGACAATAGCATCTTTTTCGAGTTCTCTGGACCGGAATAAAGACAAATCATCCCTGTTTTGTGCTCAGCTTATATCAGTCTGCGACTGGGAAATTTTCGACTATTGACGAGCTAGCTGGATAAAATGAGACTGGCCCCGAGAGAATAAAGCTTAGACGTAACACACTACTCATAAAGTTGGTGAAAACCCTTCGACAGCCCACGACCGGTTTCGCCCTTCTTGGGGCTCATCAGGTAGGCGCAGTCCCCGAGTTTCTGTCAACCTTATGTTCTACTTTAACCCAGGTTGCATAAAATTTGACTTATAAACACAGGAGTTTCAGCTGATTTCCAGTTGAGTCTCCCGTCAAAACCAAACTGGCATTCAAATGAGTGTATGAGTAGAATAGAGATTAGTTTCATTTCTTCGACAGCTTAAAGTGTGAAACTTTACAAGTTCGTTAGTATAAAGCGTCCGTTGGTCACACTAGTTTATCGACCGATTTACTTGAGTATCTCGGGATTTTTTGTAATACCTGAAATAGCTCTTTTCAACAACGCACTAATTTGTGCGATTTTGAATGGTGAGTTGTTACAAGCACTTCCGATGGTAGACTTTCGTCAACAACTTAACGGAAAAAACGTGTCAAAAGGAAGTGAGGACTGGTCGCATTGTGACTTCCAATTTTCAGTCAACATTCGACAGACGAGACCCACCTGTTACCTTTGCGTGCATTACCGTAGTTCACAAAATAAATACAAGAAGCACTGATGATATCTTCGTTACTTACGCGGAACTGCAGTTTTAACAATCGCGAGGGGGTACTGCTAAAACTTGTGGCCCACAACTTTTGACCGGTTTCGGTTACGAAATTACCTAAAACGGATTTATCCAAAGTTTAGTTGAATCTCCTGATAACCCCCAATTAGGTGTGGAGCTGACTAACTTTTGTTTACAACTGAAAAGGAGACTATAGACTAACATCTTGTAGCTTTCTGCTTTAAGTTGCCTGTTTTATGTGGTATAAATGAGTGATTTGTCCAAATGATTTTCGTAATGCAGCCCAAGCAATGAAACTAGTCAGTCAATTCTTCTTTTTGGGAGCATTCAAGGAGTTATTCATGTCATTTTGCGGGTGACGGTAAAAATCTATTAACGAAGGTGTCACGTGACGGATCACGCTACCTTTATTTCGGGAACCTAAAGCTGGACGAAGGGTGTTGTGGAGCGTCTTTCAGAAGTTACCACGTAATTGCTGAAAATTCTTTGTGAGCCTTTGACACCAGCTTTCTTTTCAGCTGGTCCATTCAGTATGATGTCATATGTTGCTGGAACTCCTAGTGACAAGAGGCACACAAAAGCGTTTTCTACAAAGGTGTAGAACTCAGCCCCATGAAACTCACCAGCCGGGCGTAGAGTGATTGAACACGTTACCCGCTAACCAACAATATCAGGCTGTTGCTTCTGATGTACGCGTCTACCGATCAGTTTTTGCAGTTGGTGAATTTGATTTCAAGCGTTATTCCTGGTCTAATCGGCTGTTGACCATTTCTGTCAGTCAACTTCTCACTGTCGAATAGCCAAAAACTTTCGTCGGATGAATTTTCGATCTTCGCAAAGGAACTGACAGTAACCAAGCCAGGGACTTAGAATGCCCAATGTAGTTAGCCAAAGAAACACACCTAAGATGTAATTAAGCCACCGCGCAAAGTGGTCGGCGGACACGTGGTCCGGAGGCAACAGTCTGAAACCGTTGATCAATGGGTCACGTGTTCGATCCCTCTACGCCCACCCGGTGAAACTCAACAAAGATGAACTCACCTGTGTTGCTGAGCTTATCCGCGTCCAACCACTTCCTTATATTGAACATCCAGTGAAATTCCAAATCCAGGGTTTGATACTTCTTCCACGAGGATCGATTATTCATCAGACAAAAAATTTCCAACTATTCATAAGTAGCCAGACAGTTCTCTGAATGAGTGGACAGCTGGCTAGAGAGACATTCACACTTAAAAAGATGTTTCTCTTATGGCAATTTCACAGAATGTATTGATCACTGATAACAGTGAACAGAATGTCGGTTTCATCAAACCCAATTTGGACGTCCTTGAGTCCCCTAATACACTGGCAGTGTAGGCGGTAGACTTGCGTAACATTAAATTATTCATTAGCTTGCATTTCCCATTGTCCTATCACGAAGGTCAATCGTTGGATCTCCATTGTGGATGTCAGCCCACTTATGACTGCCCGGGTGGTTATTGTGGCGAGATATATTTAACTAAATTCCTTGATTGTCCACCAATAGATGACAGAGTGTGTTGAGAACTGGAGCAGCCGGTAAACATCAGCGGAAACAAGACGAACAAAAGATGCAAAATGCAGACACAAGAAAAGGCAAATCCATTAAAAAGCTTGATCGTATTGGTCGGCATAGATCAGTGCGCTACTTCGAAACAGCCAGAGGTTACCGGGACAGCCAGTGGTAATCAGCTCGCCAGCCATCCATCTTCTGCGACAGTTGATCATCTTGTAGGTTTGTTCAACTACACGAAACATGTAAAGGGCACAAATGCGATCGACAAAAACGAAAGGTAATTACTCCTAAATAGTTACGCTGGCAGGGTTTGAAGGAGATTAGATACGTTTCTATAAAAATATTGTTACCAGACGGCAAGAGCTCAGTTATATCCGTCAAGTCAACAGTACCTAAATGCACAAGTGTGGATACACTTTCACTGAGTGTATTGAACGGCGTAACGAGCATGGCTGCCACTCTCATTAGCGTTCTGAGCATTGAGCCATTTGCCACAGCTAAGTGTTCCTTGTTGCCGTTGTGTTAGAAGCTGGCTAGTAGAATGAAAAAGCAGATGAGACAACCACAAATCAAGGTAATAGGATTTGAAACTGGAAAAGTAGGCTGCCCAACTTATGGATACAGGCTTGACCTCGGCAGCCAAATGCCCCTTTTAGGGATTTTCAGATCAACCTAGTTCACGAGTCTTAGCTCCACTATAAAAACCGATTTGTACACTTGTTGGGTACTCAAAGGTGTTAACAAAAGATTCAAACCAACTTCTAATAAGCCCCCCCCCCGGTTTCCGAATCTATGGCGCAAAAAGTGCATTAAAATAGAACTGCAGTGACGTTCATTTTATCAGAGTAGTGACTGTTATGAGCAGTTTGAAAACAATGATTGAAAATAGCCGACACATCACTACTGTTTCCGACGTCTTCAGAACCCGTCATACAGATGGCTTTTCCGGAATTCAATCAGGATCTTCCTTATCGGCATTCACATGGGTGAAGTTTCAGACTTTCCAAGTGGCTTACCTCACATGCTGGCAAACAGTGCACTTAGAACAAATTTGCATACACTTATAGTTCTTCGGCTCAAAGCGTATCACCAAAACTCCCGAAATTTCCCGAAAAGAAATATATAAATTCACTCTTGGAAGGGTGGAAACCAACAGGAACGGTTATTTCTATCTAGTCACTGTCCTTTGGTCCGTCAAATTTGACAGATTCAGTTCCCACGGACTGGGGTCCTTTGAAGGCCTAGCCGTTGTACCAGTAAACCCAAATTTGGAATGAAAAGGAGAGATTGGATAGTCTGGTAGGACACTTACTGGTGTGTAAGAACGCATGATATAAACTTCTTCCGTTCTAAATTTTGCGTTAGCAAAATATTTCCTTCCTTTGCTGGAATTCTTTAATGAAACAAAGAATTCCAGTTGAGGGCGCTTGTTCCCAACTGTGCTTAGTTAATAATGACGGCGGCATTCCGAATATGCGCGGCAGTGAATACTCCGTTTTCTCTCTTTTTATCGATTAAATGAATACAGAAATATGCAAACTATTCAAAACGGGGTAAAGTGCTTGGTGATCGATGAATACCGCACCCGAACGGGTGCCTATCTTGATATGGGTGCCTTTGATATCCAAACCTACGAATTTTACACTATATTTGCGATCACTGCGAGGGGTGAGAATTAGTTTTGAAAGCAAATACCAGTTCATCTTTTACTCTCTTCGCCTAATAGGAGGAGTGCTAACCTGAAGGCATGCGAAACATCAAAGATGGACGACAACCTGGCATCGGCAAACCAGTCAATCACAGCCGACAAAGGACTATGGTCCTACCGAACAATAGCAGATACGAATGAAATGGTGCGTCTCTGTGTAGTCAATAGCATGATACGTGATAGAATATTTTTTCCAAAGCGGGGCTGGATAAGGCAAGTCTTGCTAAAGTTCATCCAGAACTCGATCTGAATAAAGCGTGGAAATTAGATAGCAACTGAAAATACGTGAGTAGTTTCCTTTATGAAAATATACTACGATATCTCGAATATCGAAACATGCGACAGCCTTTGTGCAGCACATTCAGTTGAAGAATATCATAAACGAGAGATTCAGTTGAGTCCCCCGTGAAAACCCAGTTGATATGCAAATGAGTGTATTTCTTGAAATCAGTCCAATATGGGTTCAAGTAGGACATAAGGTTGACGGAAACTCGGGGACTGCGCCTACCTGATGAGCCCCAAGAAGGGCGAAAACGGTCGTGGGCTGTCAAAAAGTTCTCAGCAACTTTGTGATTAGTTTCCTTTCATGAAAATATACTGCGATATCTCGAATATTATGCCAAATGAAACGTGAGTAAGTAAACTAAGTAAAATACGTGCGGAGCCGGGAAATGATTGACGTCTCTTCCTATCTAACCCAAAATATAAAGGGGCAAATCTGGTATTTTAGGGGAAGTGTCGGATCCGTTTGACGCTTCATCGAATCGATTCGGTATCCTGTATGCACTCTGAATGGTCACTTACGAAAATCGTACAAATAACATCGGCGAAATTCACCATTTTTCAAATGGACGTAGGGGAGTTGGGGAGCCGTAACATACATCCAGATGCACACAATGCGAAAGGAAGGACACAGTTATCGGGAGGAACTCGAACCTTGGGAGTGTCTGCATCCATTTGCCAGACTTTTAAATCCACACCTCTCCTACATCAATATACAACAAACACCATTTGGGTATCGAGGCGATACCAACGTCTGGCTTGTTGTGGAAGTCACGAGGGACCTACCGGTGGCACTGGCAAAAATCAATAGTTGTTTGGCTGGGTTGAAGTGCGGCGACTCAATGCAAATTTAAGTAAGCATGCACCACATGGGGCGTCGTTTGCGGTAGTCCAGTTCGCAAAACATTCACCAAGTAATGAGGTTCAAATTCCGTGCAAGATCTTTGTCGTTTCGCTTACACAGCGTGATTTTGGGTCTATGTTCTTAATTTGCAAATTTGATCACAAGTAAAACACGTGATTGATGGAGATCTGGGACTACGCCTACCTGATGAGCTCCAAGAAGGACGAAACCGGTTGTGGTCTACCGAAACTGATGGCTTACTATTTCCTTCGTTTGAAGTACTGTCGCCCATTTCATGAATTGTACTAGTGGCCTGCCACTCACCGGGCAAACACGGACATATCTCTCCATTTTTGGCATCCGCGACGGTCTTGCAGAGGGGCATCTGTGGTCTGAATAGCAGCAACAAATCTGTTCACAACCTTTGTCCTCCTACGCTTCTGTTTACTTGAACCCAGATTTCCATGTCTGGAGGCCTTACCACTGTTACTGACTAAATGGCAAAATTTGTCTACGTCCAGTCCTCCTGATCTACCGCACACATCCCTGTCCAGGTGCGAGTTACTCACATTGCTGCTCAGCTCTCTCGTGACCGAATGGTTAAGTCTTCTAATGACTAGCCGGAAAGTCACGGGTTTGAAATGCCCTGGAGTTTCCTGAGCTGCACACTGTTGATGTTTCGCAACAAAGATGAAACAGCTGCACAGTGCTTTTCGGCGTTTGGGCATAGAATGGCTTTACTTACAGACTGAAATCGCAATTGATAACATCGCTCCAGCCATAATGTATGTCCAACTTATTCTCAATTCTTTTATGCTCAACTTCACTCTAACCCGCTTTAAGGACTACTGTCACAGTGTTTATCGCTCACCGGATGGCAATGACGCCAGCATGTACAGTTTGTCAGTGGTTCGCCCACACAGGGCATCCCATCATCAGTCATAACGATGTTCACCTCCAAGCGTTATGTGGCACATGTACTCCTAAACCCCGAGTGACTGGGGAATTTGTAACCTTGAGAGTAAAACGATTGTCCTCCTGATAATCACCACCAGAGTAGCTACATTCTGGACATAAAAAGGTATCGTAAATGCGAAATACCTAATTCAGAAGGAGAAATGGCGTACCGAGTGACGTAATAAATACTGGATACTAGGAAAGACTGAAGCAGCTGGGATCAGAAGAACTGCAGAAATGATAATGCAAGGTCTTTAAACGTCAAAATTCCCGCAGTATGCATGAAACCAGTGTCATTTGTAAAGTGCCGACAGAACTACGCGTCACCTTGGAGATAAAAAGGGCCAAAGGCCTGTGACGTAGACGAGGAGTATCTGGTCATCGTCAATGGTAGTCAGGTTATCAGCAGTTGGTCAAAAGCCACCGAGTTACGTCACGTTTTTTGAGAAACTAACTAAGAATACAGTGTTTAAGGAGCCTCCTCACACAGCTTTGGTAAATCCGGAAAACTCAGCACTCCCCGTTAGTTAAATCTGTTGGCATTTAGATTACCCTTCAATACATCAGACTACAGGTCGGATACTGTCTGTGTTTTTACGTGCTCTTTCGAAAATTGACGTTCGAAGAAGACGCTTGACTGGATGACGAGCTGGAATCAAGCTACTTCTAGTAAACAGACTGTCTTGCGAAATTTCTACTCAGTTGACTATGGGGACAACAAATCCAACAGGTGTGATACTTTAACCCTAGGTTTAGAAGGAACGTTGCTAAATATCACCCAATCCCAGTTCAGTTTGGTAAGTAAAACTGCACAATTACAACTGCTGTTTTTAGTGCTCGACAAACATGGCTAGTCTCAGTCAGTTCTGTTTTTCAAGGTATTTTGTGCTCAATGACTGATAACACTCTGCGGTTTCGTCTGCCACACAGAAGCGACATTTCTGTTACAGTCTGAAGTGAACGGATGTGGAATTCTTCCCTATCTTGAACTACCTAAGGTAAAAACAGAGTATTATGGGGTCTGTACAGTAGTCGCCCTCGTCATTCCTAGTCCCTACTAGGGACCACCATCCTGTGAGAATAAACTAGTTTATCCTTACCTCCCCTGTAGGATGATTGCCATTTACACAACACTGTAGTCAAAGTTTGAGCTGCTGGTGAGCTCCTGTAAGGTCGGAAAAAGAGTCCATCACGTTCTTTCAGTGTAGACCAGCATTAATATCTGTGCTACGAAGGAAAAAAGACTGTTTAAGACCAAGCAGTGTGAATATCAACTCAAAAACTCCATCCACCAACTAAAAATTCCTGGTGCTATTCATAACTATGCCCAAAAGATGGTAATTCCTCTCTCAGGCGGACATAGTAAACTGGTGATCAGAACATTGATCATCACTCTTATTGCGGCTCCATTTCGACTGAGTGATTCGGACTGGGGTTCCATCACATCTGGCAGCCAATAAGGCTATGAGCTGGTCCTACGTTAGTAAGTATAATAAACTATTCGAAAAGTAAACTATCTCTCCAGTAACCACAACGATACATGTGAAAAGTCGAATCCCCTTGTAGGCTGTTTCCGCAGGTCGATACTATTCGACAAAAAAAAACTCACAGAACGTGCTAAACTCCAGTTTGTCTTCATTATCATTGATGATAAGGTTGACCCTAAATATCAGTGATTCAGTGTGTCGTCAGCAAAGTTGGAAACAAATGAGCGAGAACTGTCACTCCAGGCCACTAGCTCAATAAGAATTTTCCGGCCCGTCAATCACTACATACAAGCATCCGGGCAATAAGTAGAGTAATAGAACACCTCTCATGATTGGCAGCTATGCTGCCAGAGAACACACGAAACGACGTCATTCCGCAACTGGGTGACGTAGATAATGTAGACGAGGAAAGCAGTTTTGTTCTACGACAAATACTCCCATTTTCACACGAATTTGGTTTTGACGGGAGACTCAACTGCGCCTGCCTGATGAGCCCCAAGAAGGGCACATGAGTGCATTTGTTGAAATCAGTCCAATTTGGGTTCAAGTTGAGCATAAAATTGACGAAAACTCGGGGACAGTATCTACCTGATGAGCCCCAAGAAGGGTGAAACCGGTCGTGGGCTGTCGAAGAGTTTCCATCAACCTTGTGAGTGGTTTCCTTTATGTTTAACGAGTCATTTTTTTACCACGTTATCTTACTCTGCCCGTGTCCCATAGAAAGAGCTGATTTGATACACACCAATAAGCCAGGAAGCATCAGACAAGTGATGCGAATTGGAATGCGTAATGTGATAACTGGACTGAAAAAAATCGAACGGAACGACAACCACGTTATTCATTTTGTTTTTGAGTGACATACACCCATAGTTATGAGGGAGGCTCATGTTACGGTTGGTGAGCTGCCTCAGAGACGTTTCGCTCTAATCAATATAAATTCGCATATAAGTATTTGATGTAGCGACGAGGACTCATCAATTAGGGCATGGCCCAAAGCTGAGTCCAGTCGCGAACTTGCTGTCAATTCCTAGCCGAACTGCCGCCTTAACGTCTGCTTCTCGTCGTGCCCTGTTTATGAGTAGAATAAGGTTTACAAATAATTCCGAGTCAACGCGCTGCTGGTGACTTACCATGACCTACTGCTCAGACGTGCTCTCAAACGTCTTCCCTAAGGATATCAGGTTTAGTGAAATACACCTATTTGCAGATTAAGTTGCTGTTAACGGGCATTTCGAGTAAATCCCACTTGAGTCTCTCGTTTGTGATATTCTTCAAATATTCCAGTTGGTGCGATGTTCCAGATTGCGCAGTATACCTGCGTTACGTGGCACACTACTCACAAGGCTGCTGAAAACTCTTCAACAGCCCACGAGCGGTTTTCGCCCTTTTTAGGATGATCAGGTAAGCGGTAACTGCGTGCCATTTTGTGTTCAAATAAGAAGAAAGTAGGAAGAAAACTCAGAAAGTGCGACTACTTTACGGTCCACATGAAGGACGAGACCGGTCGTCGAAGAGTTTCCAGACACCGTATGAGTAGTTTTCCATCAAGATGATATCAAGTTTGTTTTTCATTGGACCAAAATTCTCTATATTTCCTTCTATTTTTAACGCTTTTTTCGTTATTGCTGGTTTCTCACAGTTAACCATTGGTATTTACTGGAGGTGACTATCCTCTACGCATCTGAATACCAGATAGAGCTCACCAGAACCAGCTAGTGAGCGCAACACCTCTAAGATTGCCAAAAGTAAGTAATGTCCGAACCTAGCATCGAAGAGTGCCGCTTTTGGGATAAGGAATTTCATTTGGGTGTTATTTTCTGCAATGTGAGAGTGAGCGAAGCTCTGATCTGGTATTGGTGGTGGGATTTTCGGTTTGAATTTGTATTCGTAAGGGTATTTTCATTGCTTATTATTGAAGCCATCGGTGTGTTTGTTTTAATCTAAGGTTTATGTCATCCGGCTTTTGAAACATAGCTTTTGCTCTTTTTCAATAGTTCGTCGGTTTTGGGGGTGCAGTTGCTCATGGATGAACAAAATCTTTCATGGAGGCAAGAGGGACCTCTCCAGACATTGGGCACACAATGAAAACCTCGATTAGAGGGCTTGTTTACTGGCCTCTTTTTCTGAGGGGAGCTTTTCTGAGGGCGAACTGTTGTGTCATAACTGTCTGAAACGATAGTCAAGTCTGAGTGTTGTACGTCGACAGAATGGTCGCTGAATTAGCACCTAATATGATAATGCATGCAATTGTAAATCGGTGAGCACAAATGATTGGAATGTGTTCAGAGTCGGATGACGACGAGAGGCCATGTATCACCTCCACAGGCAAACATACACAAACCCGTTTGCTTTACGTCGGTGTTTTACTCAGTACAAACGGCAGTTGTGCTACGTGCTGTCGGTGTGCTTGAATTTGTGTACAGTAAACAAGTCAGGCCTGAGGGTGCCCTGCTTTAGTGACAGAACTAAAAGTAATCGATATATCTGAGGAGAGCAACTGAGGAATTTCGAGCAGCGAGGGCAGAAGTAGCAGGGCTTAGTAGAATTACGGGATTTTCCAGGCAACTGAATTTGTAATGTCAGAACTGGAGTGGCAAGCTGAATTTTTATCGCAAAAGCAAAGCAAAGGTGATCGATCGTGTGGGGGTTGTTCCGATAATGGTTTATGTGGGACTACAAGAGAGAGGGCACAACGCAGTTCGTGCATGAAGTTTTGGATACCGATTGGACCGTATGTGAGGCCGGTACTTGGAGTCGTCGCTGAAGGTAGGTCAGAGTCACCCACAGTTACGCAGTAACCATTAAAATCATTCTGCTTTAACACGCTACTTATGCTCGCGGCTACTCGATACAAATCGTAGTCAGGTCTATCTCAGCAGTTACAATTCCCCGCCTGGACAAATAAGTTCAGTTTTATGGGACACAATCATGAATGAACTATCGTTCTCTTCCTTCTCAATTGGGCTCAGTCATTACTGAGATGTTTGTTTAGGCAAGCACAAGTGTCATCTCGGTAATTCCTCTCAGTCTAGAACATCCATGGGATAGCTCGGAATCAAATCCACGTGTATGGGACCCTCTCTGAAGTGATTATATCGTTTTTTTGACCATAAATAAGTGTGAAAAGCATTTCGTCAGCAGCCTGGAAGTGTATTCGTGCTTTTATCCTATTTCTACACAATTTCGTTGAGCTTATACATATTAGTAATTAAAACTCACTCCACATGAATATGTTTACGGATGTGCTGGTACTGACTACCCCTGGATTGTTCTAATTCTACTCGCACGTTTGTAGTTCGCAGCCTTCATGAACATTACAGTTTGCTTCTATGGAACTGCTCCATTAATCTGCAAAACTTTGAAATCATTCGACTTTTACTCCCCTAAAACTTAATTACGTTTCTTGTTCTCCTGTTCAACTCAAACAGACTGACTGACAATATCCCCACTATGGACCTAATTTATTTCAAGGAATCATGGTTTACGCCAGTGCTATAAGAGTTAACCATCTTCTACAGTCTACCAAACAGTGATTCTTCAAAAGCGTAAACGCGTTACTAATACACGAAAGTCAATTGTCTAATGTATGAATAATAAAAACCAGTCTTCCGGGGAGAATTTCTTCCCAAGTGTCTTTTTACGTATTGAACGCTTCAAATTCGCTGTTTATTTTGCCGTTATCGTGCACTAAGGACAGGTGAAACCACCGTCTCCGCCAGCAAAGATTTCAATTATGGTAATACACGCGAACAGAGGAGATTTTAGACGTTGGTTTGTTCACTGAGCTGGGAATTTCGATTGCAAAAGTTTCATCATCAACCGAGACGAAATCATCGGTGTGTTTTTGGGGAGCGTAGTGGAGCGTAGCGATGAGTCGGTGGAGATTCTAGGAGAAAGGTCCTCTTTCGAAGGAATTCTACAGTCATCCTCTACTGATGGAAAACGCTGCTGTTTTTTCATATTGGCCTTCTTTCGTGGACTGTTGTTGCGAAAAGTTTTATCTGATCTTGTGTTCTTGCTTCTCTGGATATCAAGCTGTCATCAGGTCTTATGACCAAATTTGACTAGAATCCGACTGACTGCTGCTCAAAATACGGACGTTTCTCAACAAACAATAATCGGTTTGAAAGGGGTCAAAGTTAGGATGTAAGCTGCTGTACACATAGACATTTCGGTGCCAGCCACGCAGTTGCTCTTGCGATGCTACATTTAATGACGAACTGACACGGTGGAACTCGCAAAGTTTGAGTATGCCATATCACGTGAGAGGTTCATTCTAATTGGATAAGACAGTCAGAGTAAATGACTGAGCACGTGACAGTAGCAACCAATGATGGGCGGATAGAAATCGGTCAGAAATAGGTTCAGGGCGGTCGATAAAAAAAAACGAAACCCAAAACGGTGTACTTACAAACAGCTATTTTACAAAACTATTTGACCAGATAAAAAAATATATCCTGATCTCCCAAGATTACGCAACGCTAGTCACAGGTTGCTTTCAGGCATATAAAAGAGGGTTACAAAAATCTGCCACAACGGCCTCCGCAATAAAAAAAATTTGTGCTGATACTTTGACAAGTATACAACAGTCGCTACCCGACAAATAATAATTAAGTTTATCAATAGTGTGAGGAGATTTAGGAATTTTTAATGGGGATTTCGTCCTATAAATGAAACCAAACTCTGGATAAAATCCGAAAAGCCGTTTAAAGCTGTCTCATCCTCATTGGGAATTGTCAGCGTTGCACATCTCACGAAACTCTAGGGAGTCTAGAACCTGCGACCTCTCGGCTAGTTGTTTGAACATTTAACCTCTATGACTAGACATTCGCGGCTGAGCGGTTTAGTGTTCACACTACCAGCCGGGAGGTCGAGGGTTCCGTACTCCTTAGAGTTTCGTGGGATTCACACTGCTGATGATTTTCAATAATGATGAAATAGTTGTACGCTGCTTCTCGGCTTTTCAGCATAGATTGGCTTCACTTACATGACGGAACCTCCATCATTAATTAGATTTCAGCACATTTGGTGCAACTGGCAGAGTAGTGGAGTTGAGTTTTGTTGAGTACTGCGGCGAAGGGATGCACTGTAGTCTGTCCATTCCGAGAAACGTGCATCTCTGCTAAGATAGGTAAAGAGCATGGCCAACAAAGCTGTAGAAACTGACAACGGAATACTTACCTGCCAGTCAAACCTGTCCACAACTTTATACATCCAGCCCACGAAGTGGCTAGTTTGACTTAAGCTGCGTATTTGGTGAATCTTTCTCATACATGGTCATTAGGTAAATATATATTGCCTCACTGTCTAATCCAGCTTTAAAATTTCTGGGGGACCTCGGTAAGATGGTTACAGTTACTTAGGTTTTTAGTTCTTCTATATATATATTTTTTCGTAAACAAAAATATCTGACAGCCAGGACCTTAAACAATTTCACGGTTTTGATCACAGTAAGCCGTGGTCTACAATTGGAGAACGTTTTTATGGCCACGAACAGATTGGAAACCATTTACTTTGCACAGAACCTTACCCGGAGATTTACACCGTCTTTAGTGACGAAACATTCAACACAGATTCGATTGAAATACAATCTGCATAGAAAAAATTTAAGCTGCAGATAATGAATTGATCACGATGACGATCTGTGTTTCTCAACTGACGGTTTAAAAGCTTGACAGGATTACACAGACTAAAACAGACTGGTGCGGATAATTGAAGATGCATTCATTTTTTGTTGGTCACTCTACGAGTGGACAAGATAAAGTAGCGGTTGGTGCCTCACATTCCATCAGGAACTGCCTTTAGTTAGGCCTACTTAAAGAAGGCCATTCTATGGTTAAGGCAAACTCCAGTCGTATTTTCTTATCCGTCTTCCAATATGACCAGGGGAAGGAAAAATAAATAGAAGAAAATCAATACGTACAGAAAGATGGACAAAACACACTGTTCCGTCAGACTACTGAGCAGCTTGTCAGACGGCTGTTTTTGGCTGATGCAGTTCACGTGACACCGGTTTGCGAGTAACTTACCTTCGTCGCCACGTGACCTCGTTCGTTGTCTATAGTCTGTAGGTTGCAGACTACGTGACACCGGTTTGCGTGTAACTTACCTTCTTCGTCACGTGACACCGGTTTGCGTGTAACTTACCTTGACCGTCACGTGGCCCCGTTCTTTGTCTACAGTCTGTGGTCTAGGGTCTGTGATCTTTTATACTTTTATTGAGCCGAAGTGACATTGTCGAGGAGGTTGGATCAGAACTCCAGTTGAATCACATCAAGATCTTAACAATGGACTTCCTGAATCTTTACTTTGATCGATACAATATAGTAGATTAGATTGATTTGTCGCCCCCTAGGTCAGTCATGCAAAGTATCCCTGAAAATACTGTCTTCCAGTTGGTGAGGCCATGCTGTATGAGCGGACAGTTCGCCCGTAACTTTTCAGAAAATGCTGGTTTACACCTGAATCCATCGCCTTTGGAACAACTAAATGGTTTTTTTATTCTGTGAAGCAGAAAATGGAATTGGATACCGACAACTGTTTCATTCCCCCATTGTCCACACTATTGAAGGAAGCAACTTTCTTACCTTCATCTGTCAAAACTGGTCGTGATGCCATCAAGTCTATGCTCAAAATCCGCTCCCACCCCAGACAGAGTCAAACATTGAAATCCTAGTAATTAGGCGCGTGGGTGTTCAGCTCACAATCTACAATACGCCTGTTCAATATCTTTGCCCACGTAGAATATTGGGCATTCAAAATACAGAGGAGGGTTGGAGATTTCACCTTGTAGGTGAAGCCAGGTGATGCTGAAAAGCCAATAAGCACTGTACAGCAGTGTCCTCATTAGCAGTGCACATCTCACGAAAAACCCACAGTTTTGAACTTGCGACCTCCTGCCATTCCGTGATTGGAGGGTGAGTGGCGTTCTATCCCGCCTGAATGCGACTAAACCACACTACTGATCAGCCGCTCGTGTTCAAGCGGTTAATTGTTCAGAATACTAGTTGGGAGAACGCGGTTTCGAGACACCCAGGAGCTTCGTGAGATGCGTATTGCAGATGATTCCTAATAAGGATGAAACACCTGTACAGTGCCTCTCCGCTTTTCAGCATAGATTGGCTTCACTTACAGGACGAAATCTACAGTAAATGACATACCCTAGCTTTTGGAATCTTCACAATAGCTGTAAGACAGACAACCAAATTCTGCGTCCCTTTTATTGGAATGGGTCCAAAGAATATCATCTGACCACACGTAAAACGAAATTTCGGGACATTTTTATGGTGCAGACAGCAGAGACAAGCCTCTATACGAAGCTCTCCTAAGAACAAACCAGATCTCATCAGGTAGGCGCAGTCCCCGAGTTCCCGTCAACCTTATGTTCTAGTTGAAACCAAATTGCACGGAATTAGCGAAATACACTCATTTGCAAACAAATTTGGTTTTGCAAGAGACCCACCTGGAACCCAGCTGAATCTCTAGTTTGTGATGTCTCCAGGCAACTGAAGGTGCTTCACCAGGCCGCCTCATGTTTCAGTTGCTACGATATTCGAGTTATTGTGATACATGTATATTCGTAATGCACTACTCATAAGGATCACCCTTTCTGTACCGTATGTGATGACCTACTGATTAACGTGTGTATGTGTGTGTTTGTTCATTCAGCTGGATATCTACACTTAGGCTAAATCTCCGAAAGACAGAATTCCTTGTACAGTCTTTCTCCATCATAAAAACAATAAACTGTTTTCTATGGAGGGAAATGTTGGCAGCTCAGGCAACGTATGCTTTCTCAAGCATCGTGCGTAGCCAGGTGATTCTGGTCAGCGATGGTTAACACGCGACTGACTTGAAAGGAGCCACAGCCAGAAGTTTTGACATCATCATCTCCAGTATAGTGCCACCCGGCTAAAAGACAACGAAACGAAACAGGCTGAACCGTAGTCAATAGCCGAAACATTTCCTTCTAATAAACACGGCATCACGAGTTCAGCGAATATCAAACAGCTACATGATGGCTTGGAAAACTGTCTGAAGGGAACTGACCTGAATTACTTTTCCAACCTGCTCCTGGTAACTTTGGCTTTGTGTTCCTAACGCGGTTCACACCGTGCACCCCTTGAGTTGGCTCATCAACCGATCAGTCCTCCAAACTTAGACACGTCGCACAAACTGTTGTCCTCAAATAATTAGTTGGTTTTCCTAATGATTTGTGCAACGCTTCTGGTACCCTCGCGTGTGTGAAGAAATTCCCGTCTGGCACGTTCTGATCACATTTTAAGGGCATTACAATCATTAGCAGACCACATCAGAACAGAAACATCCGGAACACGCAACTGTTGATTTTTCTATACCGCTTTTCGGTTTTCCGACGTCGCTTTGTCAATTCCTGCTGCCTGCTGACCCCCCACAGCAGGTCAATTGTTACCTTACACTATATCAAAGTTACAGTTTACTGCAGCCTCTCGCTTCTTGGCACCCACAGGCTTCTGCAAAACTGGTATGCCTTGCCAATTCCGTAATAGTGAAAAAACGAACAGAATAACGCCTCTCGCAAGGTCCGACGAGCATCACCAGCCTACCTATTAAGCATTGGAAGACAAGCCTAGTGCTACACTTCAACACAGTGCGTAAAATATTTACATTGATGAGCGGACAGCGTATTCAACTGTTGTGTTTTTTTCAACCCGGGACGAATTCGATAAACATTGTCGTCTGGTCTCTGGGCCATCGTTATATTTGAATCACCTTCACTCAAGCACACCCACCCATTATTCGAACACGCTATCGTATTTTGAACTCTTTCACTCTCTGATAACGTTTTGATAACGCAATCGATCTGCTGAAGCCTGAGGAGCACCACCATTTCCGTTTGGATTGTCCACAGACTGCATGTACATGCAAAACGAGACCGCCTCACCTGATCCCATAAGTCCATCATCACTGACGCTTCATAGTTGGCCACTAGGACAGGCAAGTGAACCACCGTACGGTCGATTCATACACTCGTCTCTAAGGCTTTTCAAACGGATAAGGCGGTTTCAAGACGAGGCTGCTGAGTCAAGACCGGTCTATTGATGAATAGGCTGCAGTCGGGTGCCAGCATGCCAGACATTTCAGCAAACGGTTGGTGAGTATCTCAGTGCTTCAACGGTACATGCCCATGAACACACTTAGTGGTAAACATGGGTATACGATAGAACAAAACCAAATCAGTGTGCCACACGTTATCCGTCGTAGTATAAGGCACTTACAAACGCATCCACTATAAAGCAACCGTCACTTTCCGGAGTCCTTGTGCTTTAAAAAACACCACTGCTATTCTCGCTGTACTATGTTTTCTCGAAGCCAGCAACCAAACCATCGAGAAAGTGCAGCCCAAAACACATGCATCAGGGGCTCGTGTCGGCGGATGACAAACAGCATTACGAGGCCTAATGAGATCTGACACAATCAGCGAGTGTTCGGGTATTTTTAAACTGCTGAGAGCAGCTTCTCAAAGATGGGATTACTGTTGACTTAACTGTCGCTCAACGAAGGCATCAAATGTAAACATATACGAATTGTTATTCTGACTTTGTAAGGCTGCATCCCGGAGAGTTAAATAGCACCGCCACCAAACAGTGTACAGCTGCCTTGCTTTCTTACAATTTCACCTATAATTTAAAAGGCCGCATAAAGAATATCAATCCACATTGTTAAGCGTACCAGAGTTAAGCAAACCGTGTGCATGTTTTGGCGAAAGGTCTATTCTTCTTAAGGAATAACCCTATGACGTAAGAGAGAGCTTAGTATCTTCTATGAACAGTCTACAAGCGGAGGGTCACGGACGGGGTGCTGTATGAAAGTGGTCCTTGCTCTGGACTAAGTATGGAAGAAGCTCCTCTTTCACAGGTGATCACTCAAAGGATTGCTGTGTTTGCTGTGATTAAGAGGATCCCCGGTTTTCACTTTAAGACTCCCGGTTGTCCGTACTCAAAAACGCTCACATCTGTCGCACATACCATCCTTCAAATGTAACGGTTTGTCAGTTAAGCCAGGTTTCGCATGTTCCGATTCCATCACATAGTTTTCTGTGTGACGTTCATCCCTAAGTGGACCACCCGGTAACAAGCACTGGGTTCTCGTACGTGTCAGTATTCCGCCGAACCTTAGAATAAGGTTGTTATTGAAATCAGGTATTCAAGATATCGCTTGGCTTTTATTGGTTTGTACAAACCTACGGGAATCATTCACGTCATTACTCCCCTGTTATGATCCTAGACCATTACATTTTGTAACTGTTTGATGGAGCTTTTCTCCGACATTTTACTCCGATTAAGTTCAAAGTTTTTAAACTTATTATCAAATGTGGAGGAGATACACTACGGTAAATTGAAAGTTTTCTTTGTATTGATGTTCCACTATTCCAGACATCCCGTTTCTTTTTGGGATTTTCTAAAGCTTGGATTTTTTTCTTCATCAAGTGAAATTGACTGCACCACTGTTTCAGTAACCTTTCCGTTCATGTTGCCGATAACTCAGGCATTCTCAGGTCCTTTGTGGTGAAGTCAACATGGTACCCATCGCATATAACTCTGGATGGTCTTCCATGATGAACCAACTTTCGCTGAGGTCAAACTAATAGGGTATCTGAATATCTCATGCGTCTTGCACTCTTATCTTGAGGTTGTTAACCCAACTGACCCCGCAGGTGGGTTTCGTGTCCCAATTCTGTATTCTCTGAGCTTCTATGGGAAGATGGATATATTTGTCAGATTTATAGTCACAATTCACAACGATCCTCTTCATGACTTTCTCCTAGAGAGTCCCCTCGTCTACAAAAAATCATGACAATAATATATATATATATATATATATATATACATATATATAACCAAGTCATGTCTAAAACTTTAGCATAGAACCATACGCATTACTAGTATCCTATTTGGTCAAATAAATTAGTGAACCGTCTTCATAATTGCCAATTTACCACTGTATGGGGGATGATGCTTTTGACGGCCCTGAGTATAGCTGATTTTCCTTGCTGAAAATAAGACCATTCCATGTTCCCTTAATCGATATTTTCGGGTGAAACGCGGATTCCTTCTGTTTAAAAGCCTGGTCCACTTACTCGTGTTCTGCTCCTGCCTCGATTGTTTACTCACACCACTTAAAGTGTTAGGAAAGTGGCACTTTAAAAAGTGTGTCTGACATATACAGAAATATAAATAACCCATGCATCAAGCAATAAATTACTTGTTTTTATTAGTTTTGATGTTGTTCTGGGACGGTGGGCCATGCAAATTCCCGTTTGTCATATTACGTCAACTAGTTGAAAAGATAAGTGACTGGATGATATCTTAACATCTCATTTACCACCACGAAGGGACTGGACCTTATCGTGGTGTGGCGGTTTGTGTGTCGCCCATGTGTCTGTAACCCACAGACCTACACTGTGGGGGTGTCCGTGCCCGGTCTCAGCCTTCCGATCCGAGTCCAAGGTGCATGTGTGAACACCAAGAAAGAGCTGGTGGCTGCTTCGGGCGATAGTCTGCACAACAGCGTTGACGGTCGCGGTTTACGAGAGTTGGTCGCTTCGCCTCTTTCGAATCGATGGTTTGTATTTCCAGAACTAGTGTTTCCTCGGATAGTTATCCGCGGTATCCAGCTCCGGTGCAGCCTACTTAGGACAAGGGTTAAAAGCGCAAGGCATAGTCATGACGACCAGACGACCCACTGTCGTGAAAAATATGGGCATCCAAAGAGCTTGGTGCATATTCTGCGGTCCTGCTGGATCACGCATGATGCTAGATGTGTTCCTCATAATCGGGTCGCAAGAAAACTCGCGAAACGTCTCCATCGTCTGGGTTACACCATCTTCGAGGAGTTGAGAGCACCTACGTCGACGTCTTTCATCAAGCCTGACCAAATTGCTCTTCGGAAGCGACGAGCAACTGTGATAGACATTACCATAGTCTCGGATGGGTGCGGAGTGACTGTGTGGAATGAGAAGAAGCAGAAGTATGGTGTTGATGATTGTTCCCTTACCCTAATCTCGGTCCTACGTGCAATCGATTGTGATTTCGACGTTTTAGTCATTTCTTATCGAGGGATTTGCTTTCCTCAATCCGCTAAGGCTGTTATTGGACGGGGATCTACTAAAGTCGAAGTGAGTGACTTGTGTTTGCTTGCCATTTTTGGGCTTTTTGCGAACTTACGACATTTTTATGTGTGGTACATGGCGTTGTGTGTTCATAATGGCCATTGACTTTCACACCTGACCCAGTGTGACGGATACTTTGTGCCCGATGTGAGAGTCTTGACTGTGCTAGCGCTTACCGCGCCTTGAAGAACATTCAGCGTTGTGTGTCCTTTCTTCAGTTGCTGGTCTTTACTCGCGTGTTTCCATACCATGCATTCTTACATACGTTGGGATTCATCTTGTCTGACTGGAACTCTTCATGGCACGAATTCGAATGAGAGGCTTCCCTCGTTTTAGTTAACAATTTATTGTACACCCTTCCACGACTATCACTTGGACTTAGTTTTTATGTTTGTGACCATGCTCTTCAAAAACAAACGACAATAGTATCGCTATCACGTACTTAGGAATATAGAATAACAGGCCCCAGATATATGAGTCACCTTGGTTTATGTCTTCCGCTCGGACCGTTAGTCAAGCTCGAGGAGGTTGATCGCGTATATTTAGGCAATGAATGTAATAAACTACGTGACGATGTGTTCAGCTCTGTGTTTGATTTCGTACCTGAGCAAATGGAATCTGTAGGTTAGTTACACCAACAACCGAACTTCTTCACACTCTTGGATCGATACAAGCATATCAGAAAATCAGGCACATATAGGATATCTCCCGCATTTTTTTTCTTTTAAAAGGTGGACACATTTTGTCCATCACTCTGAAAGTGAAATTTTTTATTTGAAATGTCTACGAAATGTCACTAAACACGAAAAAACATTTCTTATGTTGCCCAAGTTCGGGCCTTGTTTTGGTCACGTGGTCGTCCAAATAATTCCATCGTCTGACATTTTGGTGTCACCGCAACCTTCGAAGATAACTTGTATTTCATTTGGACAAGAATTGGCGTCATCCGTCTCTTCTGAAATGTCACCAACAGTTTGCGTAGGAAAGGTTTCTTTATAACCAGACAACAGCTGCGTTTACACTTCAAATATAAGTTCGAACTCTATACGAATTTTATTCATTTCGTAAATCTTGATATATCCGTACCAACCGTACACGCTTGTGATTAAATCATGTCACTTTTAGTGCCGGTAGTCTGCCATGCGTTGCCATAGCAATGGTTTTTCGATCACTGTTAAGTTAAGTTAGCGCCTATGTACTGACGCGTGGTCAACCGTGCCAGCGAACGGGAAAGTCTTAAGTATAATGATGCTTAAGTTGGGTCAGTGGGGTCACTTCGAATCGCTGGAAGGTCACGGAAGGTGACTGATATTCTGGCGAGCGAAAGACAAGTGGATGAACGGTTCGTATTTGAGTAAGCGATACTGTACTCTAGAACATTTGTTCAAAAACGGTCGATTGATCATTTACGCTATTGGAGTTTTTTCCGATGGGTCACTCGAATCCACTGACTAACCTAGGCTTGCAGAAAACAGGGATTTTTCAACTGAGATTTGGTCCTGTAAGTGAAGCTAATCTATGACGAAAAGCCGACTGTACAGCTATTTCATCCTTGTTGGGAGTCAAAACTCTCAAAACTTTACGAAGTTTCTAACCCAGAACCACTAGGTTGGTGGATTTAAACAAGCGGCTGATCCGCGGTGTGATTAACTCGCACTTAGACAGGAATTATTCTGTCGATCTGTCGAATGCTCCGCCGTAAAATGAAGCAAGTAAACGGTTGAAGGGTGTTCAACATCTATGGAACACAATTAGCTGGCAATGATCGTGTGGCGTCCGAAAAAATGGATTAGTAAGGAAGGGCAAACATTTTAAACTGTGACTTACGCACGCCTAAAACCAGATATTTTAACTTCGTTGAGTGATAAAATCCTATTTCTCAGGGTACTCACGTCCATAGAGCTGTCACATTCAGATGTTCCGAGCATATACTCTCCATCAAACGTTTATCATTGTGGAATCCTGGTAACTTGCTGGCTTTCTGATAACTCCATTCTGTAGGCGTTGACTTAAAGAGTATATGCTCTGGTGATGAGGAGATCTACATGTCTTTTGAACGCTAGCAACTGAAGAACCAGAAAAGGCAATTTTCTACTTTTTATAAAAGAAAAGACAGAAGTGTACATTATGGTACATTGTAGCATATCAAATGCCGTTCGGGAGCACTCAAACTATTTCCTACCCCAAGAGGTTGCTGAGTTCGATGGTTCTGCCTACAATCAAGCCAGAATCCAACAAGGGAATGGAAATTTTGTCCTAGCAATTTAATAATAGCAATTTAATAAACAGACAAGACTGTTAGGTGGCTCACCGTTATTGTGTCCGAAAAAATATTGGGTCACACCAGAATGTAGTCGTTTTTATTCACGTGGGGCAAACCATCGTTTCGTGTTCTCTGCTTCCGGGGAAGGACATTTCTGACTTTCTTGTGTGGGCCACCTTCCTCATAAATGATGAGGCTTCATTTCAATATTTCGCAATACATTGTTTGTTTTTAACTGTGCCATGCCTAAAAACACCTACCCCACTAATATTCCGCTCCCGGAGGATGATTTTCGGTCACCAGATACCAAATCTTATTCGAAATCAAGCTGGGAAGTTACAGGAATAATACCCTGACCAACTTGTCCGAAAACAACAAAAAGTGAAAAAAAACTGGGGCGATAAAATCACCGGACAACCCCATAGTTTCGTCCCAATGAGAGAGGTTTTAATGGTATTTCCACACCTTTTGGTTTCTGAACTTTCAGTAATCCGTTTACTCGACTATTAATAAGCCTTTAAGTGACATTTTGATTCACTCTTATCTAGTACTGTGTCAGGTCACAGCCGTTTACATCTTTGCTTTATTGCTCTGCTAAAACAAGGTGGAATTTTGGTGGGGAAGTGAAGTCAGTCTATGCTGAAAAGCCGAGAAGCAATGTAGAGTTGTTCCATCCTTGTTGGGAATCATCAACAGTGCGCATCTCTCGGAACTCGAGAGAGTCAGGAACCTGCAGCCTCTTATCTATTCGACCACGGGCGGCTGATCAGCAGTGTGATTAACTCTCACTTAGACAAGTTATACTGCCGCTCATCCTTCAACCACGGGATCCACGTCACGTGGTCACGCGTGTTGGCTGACTGCTTGAGTGACGACTTCTCAGCTGGAGGATTAACTCGCTGGCTGGATTCTATTCTTCCCCTGAACCACTCAAATGTTGGCAGTGTAGGGAGAATTCGGAATTTTGATGGAGACAGGGTAGAATTTCTTGGTTGATGCCTTCCCTCCCAGTTTCCAAGCTTACTTTCGAATGCTTTTGAAACAGTCATTTTCTGCATGTATACTTGTTTTTCGTGTTGTTTGCAGGCCTGGTTATTAGACAGTTAAAAAAGTAACCTAAGTTTGATTTACCCCGTTTAAAACCAAGTTCGTTAGAAAGTAAAAAGCTGTTCGTACAGGCAAGAAATAATGCTAGATCCATCTGCTAGCTTGGATAAACTTTCGACTAATTTTTTCGTGAATGATCCCCAGCATTTCCGTGATATCAAAGTGGCTATTGAAGCTGGAATGATGGTGGCATTACAAAACGTGTTCCGTCTCAATTTGGACCCATCAGCTGTCGGTGACTGGCTGCACCGAAATCGTGAGGCAATAGGCGAACATTCAGGCCATGCGTCTATAGGTATCAGCTATGTGCAAAGTGCTTGCAGAATGAAACGCTTATCAAGCTATCGCTGACCGAATTGACGACTGAGTGATTCTGCTGATAATAAGATACCGCAGTTCTAACAACGTTTGATTCAAACGTGCGTGGGAATGTTCTGGAGCGTTCTTGGAGCTCACGCGCCAAGCTAAATTTCAAGCTTCCATCCCAATTTTCATAGGCCGCCTTCATTCGTCGATTTTCACTTCTGGTGATCGATATGCGCTCCACACACATGTCTCGTTTACTTGTCACGTGTTCGATGGTCGATCTTAAAAAGGTGTCGTTGAAAGAGAAAAGAACTCTAGTACATAAGTCTAACGAAACAAACTGGGCGAATCGGCTACGATGAGACATTAAAGGCTGAACTGGAGCACACGACTAACGTGCTAAGATCAGTTGACCATCCAGACACATTGATAAACTAGAATATACCTCCAGGACCAGCTAAACTAACGGTCGTTACTAATGAACCAATCTACTTGGGTCTACCATAAAAAAACAGTCTGTTGGTAGACATAGTCAAGCGTAGTGTCCCCCAATTTTCCGGGGAGCAACACTGTGGTCTAGCACAAAACCATTGCTCGATTTCAACCTCAATCGAACTATTGTCGGTTTTGTTTTTTGCTTCTGTAAAGCACAATATGTTTGGCTCACGATAAGTCAACTTGGCAAGAGAATACTTGAACATCTGTCATGCTGGAATAACACCAGATCCATTGGCACGGTCAGAGTTCGATTGCAACAAATTTCGTTGAAGCTGGTCACCCAAGGTTTTAAATGATCTGCAGAGTGCCCCGTAGGTTGCCGATATTGGCCCAAAGGCCGGGCTTGGCAACAGCTGAGGTAGTCGCAATACAGCTATGTACCCAGTTACTATGTTGTCAAAAGTGATCCTTAAGAACTTTGAACTTGCATTATTCTTTTGAAGCACGCTGCCAGACCCACTCCCTCAAATGACTTTAGACATCTTTCTGTCCAATAAGATGGAATTTTTTTGGCGGAACACACTACTTACAAGATTGCTGAAAACACTTCGACAGCCCGGGCCGCATTTTTTGTCAGAGCACGTGGCACTACAGCTGATGACTGAACCCCATAACAATGCTTTCGTCACCAAGCCGCCAGTAACCATGTGATGTGAATTCCATAGGTTCATATACTAAGTTGTTGACGATGCTGAGCATTCGCTCGTAGCCAAGCGGTTTAGTCTTCAGCTATTCGCCGGAAGGTAGCTAGTCCTAATTCCCATGGTGATTCGTGAGTTGCGCAGGAAGTGGGTTAAGAACAACTGTACGGTGCTTGTTGGCTTGTTGGCATAGATTGACTTCATTTACAGGACGAAATCACCAATGAATAAGCTTCAGTTGCTTTTCCTATAGGAATTCACTCTGTGGAACTTGCTGGTCAAAAGGACACCTAAAATTCTTATAACTCTATGTATAAGTTGTTTCAAGTGTTCACGACAGTTTCACGACATTTTCGCATTTTCGCAACACCGCTGGATTAGTCTGATCGATGCAGTCAGCTCGATCATCCTCGGGACTCTCCGTATAGCTTAAGGCCTCACTTTTCTAGCGCGATTTCGTTCTGCTTTAGGTGCTACAAAATAGTTCGGACAATTTTTGGTTGATGTACTCAATAAGCCTTTCGGACTAGCTGATTCATT
>SJOL01008943.1:124080-168754 GCA_004794785.1 Opisthorchis felineus | reverse complement strand
GCTTCATATACTCCGTTCGGATTCACTATCTGAACGGTTCAGTGGATGTATCAGTGTAGACCCAGGCATCATGACGTTCCCTGAACCTTACCTGTGCATTACCGTGGGCGGGCTATAACACTGCGTCTTTCTGTTCGAGGTAAAAGTCTCATCCTGGGTGTATGATGGGAGACAAGTATGTGCTATGCCACAAATAGGTGACATGGCTCCCACTTGTACAGGCGGAATATTGTGGTGGGGGACAGCTGTCTAATCGGAATAGAGTTTGGCCAATACATGACTTACAAGTGTCGCATGTGCTCACGCAGGCAGTAAGCACAGTTGCCATAATCGAAGGCACTTGTCAGTTTAGGCGCTAGTATCCCAAGCGGGGGATGAAGGCAGCATTTATAGTTTAACTTCGACGGGAAGGCGCAGACTAGATTTTACTGTGTTAAACGGGCTTAGTAAGATCGGTCACCTAGGATTACTACTGTTGATAATATCACCTGAAATCACAGATGAAAGTGTCCGACTAATCATTTGGCTGTCGGGCACCAAGAAGATAAGCTAACACGGTCACAACCCAGGGTAGATTGTCGCAAACAGATTTTAAATGAGAGTTGTTTAGCATGGACCGGCAAATGTACTGAGTCATTCAGCGTTTCAGGAACGCTCATGCAACCGTTTTAAAGAAAACGATCTCAGGTCAACTAAAGTATGATGGTTTCGATCTGAAAGATAAACACCCCCGACATGTGAACCGAATGTGCATCAGGTATTAAAAACTGTTCGAGGGGTTTCTTGGATCACTGATTTTGAAGAGTCCCGTTTTGAAAGTGTTCGCTCAACTTGGATAATACTAAACGACTGGTGAACAAAATGGCTGAAACACGTCTACCGGAACATGGTGGTCCGTGAAGTTTTTTCAAAGTTTACAATGCTGAGAGCGGTCACGTTCACTGTGCGAGTTTTAGTGCGTGGTGCATCACAGGTACCTGTCTGTTCATAATTTATTACACGAACTTCTAGGAGTACCCACGGCGTAGTTTCACTTTTTCTCAGTACGCAGTTTGGGCATCACCTATAGTTTCCAAGTCGATCAGTAGCTGACATGTCACTGGCGAATCAAGAGGGGATAGGCAGTATTGTTCAATACAGCTTAGTTATACCGATCGGATACAGAACATATGGTCAGTTAAAAATTTTAAATGTCTGCTTTTACACGTGTTTCTAAAGTGTTAAATGGCATGGTAGACAATCAACAACTCTGTCAGTGCACTCCAGTGTGTCTCTTTGGGCTACAAACGTCTGTAGGGAGATGCCAATGATTTCCAGTCACCGCTGTAAAATTGCAGTAACACTGCCCTTACCGCCGTGTCGAGTGTGTCGGTGGTAAATGGAACGATAACTCAGGGTTATGATGATCTGCCGAGTCCACACTGCATTGAACCTTTTACAGACGTCTGGAAGCTTGATGTGCATCGTACTGGATGTTAACGTTTTGTTTTGGTCCACACAAAAATCGCTGGTCGGTTGTATAACGGTGGCGAAGCAAAGGATGAAATGCCGGCGATTGTTGCCCAAGCAACGGAAGTTGCTTAAATGAACTTGGCGCTGGACAGTTAACAAATACTTGTGCATTCGGTTACAAAGATCCCATTCCCGCCAATGAGACTCGTGGGAATTCCGCCTGGTTTTCACCAATTATGCTGATAGATAATACAGGATCGGTACGATATGGGAAGTAAACCCGATTTGAACCCTATTTATACCTATCATGAAGGCGAAAGTGAGCATTCTGGTAACCACCTGGAAAGAAGGATACCCGCTGTTGGATCACTGCAAACAAGGACTGAAAAACAGACTCAGTGATTTAATCTGAAAGTCCGAGTGGTAGACGAGTGTTTGCTGTTGAATATGTTGATTGAAACTTTGGACTATAGAGATCGATAGTATCACCTAGAGTTTTTCTTGGCACCTGCTAACAGCCTTAGGTCACAGGACCCCAAAGCATTTTCACCAGTTCAGCTTGTTCGTCTTCCGGCACACTGAGATATTTCAATAAGGAATGAGGGAGATTTCGGTAACCCAACACTTCATCCACGCAGCAGCCTTCGCCCTGTGGCCACTATTTACCCTGGTTGCCCAGGGTAAAGCCGTCACCATTCGTGAATTCTAATGACTGAATACTGCGATTTTACAGTCCCATTGCCTACTACGTTTGATCTGTGCCCACTTTTCCGCACTGTACGGGTGCTAACAAATCTTTTCTAAGAAACACAAAATATGTTTCGGCGAACTGACCGCCTTGGATTCAGTCAAAGAGGTTGCTTCTGACTCGAGATATAGCGGGTTACGAGCATTACCCTCAACAGTTTAGACACAACCTAAGGCGGACTTGTCCAACGTCGACCAGATAATGCGTGCTTCTTGTAATCTTCAGAAGGTGTAAACAAAATCCTTATCATCTGATTTTTCATCAGTGGCTTCTAACACGCTGTCGATAGCGGTTTATTTCGGTTTATTATTACAAAGTAAGTCCTCGGACCCCCCGTTATAGAGATTGACAAGTACTCACGTCGACGATTACGGCATTTCCGTTTAATCATGGAGTTCACAGGCTACCCCAGAAACAGCTCTCTCTCTCTCTCTCTCTCTCTCTCTCTCTCTCTCTCTCTCTCTCTCTCTCTCTCTCTCTCTCTCTCTCTCTCTCTCTCTCTCTCTCTCTCTCTCTCTCTCTCTCTCTCTCTCTCTCTCTCTCTCTCTCTCTCTCTCTCTCTCTCTCTCTCTCTCTCTCTCTCTCTCTCTCTCTCTCTCTCTCTCTCTCTCTCTCTCTCTCTCTCTCTCTCTCTCTCTCTCTCTCTCTCTCTCTCTCTCTCTCTCTCTCTCTCTCTCTCTCTCTCTCTCTCTCTCTCTCTCTCTCTCTCTCTCTCTCTCTCTCTCTCTCTCTCTCTCTCTCTCTCTCTCTCTCTCTCTCTCTCTCTCTCTCTCTCTCTCTCTCTCTCTCTCTCTCTCTCTCTCTCTCTCTCTCTCTCTCTCTCTCTCTCTCTCTCTCTCTCTCTCTCTCTCTCTCTCTCTCTCTCTCTCTCTCTCTCTCTCTCTCTCTCTCTCTCTCTCTCTCTCTCTCTCTCTCTCTCTCTCTCTCTCTCTCTCTCTCTCTCTCTCTCTCTCTCTCTCTCTCTCTCTCTCTCTCTCTCTCTCTCTCTCTCTCTCTCTCTCTCTCTCTCTCTCTCTCTCTCTCTCTCTCTCTCTCTCTCTCTCTCTCTCTCTCTCTCTCTCTCTCTCTCTCTCTCTCTCTCTCTCTCTCTCTCTCTCTCTCTCTCTCTCTCTCTCTCTCTCTCTCTCTCTCTCTCTCTCTCTCTCTCTCTCTCTCTCTCTCTCTCTCTCTCTCTCTCTCTCTCTCTCTCTCTCTCTCTCTCTCTCTCTCTCTCTCTCTCTCTCTCTCTCTCTCTCTCTCTCTCTCTCTCTCTCTCTCTCTCTCTCTCTCTCTCTCTCTCTCTCTCTCTCTCTCTCTCTCTCTCTCTCTCTCTCTCTCTCTCTCTCTCTCTCTCTCTCTCTCTCTCTCTCTCTCTCTCTCTCTCTCTCTCTCTCTCTCTCTCTCTCTCTCTCTCTCTCTCTCTCTCTCTCTCTCTCTCTCTCTCTCTCTCTCTCTCTCTCTCTCTCTCTCTCTCTCTCTCTCTCTCTCTCTCTCTCTCTCTCTCTCTCTCTCTCTCTCTCTCTCTCTCTCTCTCTCTCTCTCTCTCTCTCTCTCTCTCTCTCTCTCTCTCTCTCTCTCTCTCTCTCTCTCTCTCTCTCTCTCTCTCTCTCTCTCTCTCTCTCTCTCTCTCTCTCTCTCTCTCTCTCTCTCTCTCTCTCTCTCTCTCTCTCTCTCTCTCTCTCTCTCTCTCTCTCTCTCTCTCTCTCTCTCTCTCTCTCTCTCTCTCTCTCTCTCTCTCTCTCTCTCTCTCTCTCTCTCTCTCTCTCTCTCTCTCTCTCTCTCTCTCTCTCTCTCTCTCTCTCTCTCTCTCTCTCTCTCTCTCTCTCTCTCTCTCTCTCTCTCTCTCTCTCTCTCTCTCTCTCTCTCTCTCTCTCTCTCTCTCTCTCTCTCTCTCTCTCTCTCTCTCTCTCTCTCTCTCTCTCTCTCTCTCTCTCTCTCTCTCTCTCTCTCTCTCTCTCTCTCTCTCTCTCTCTCTCTCTCTCTCTCTCTCTCTCTCTCTCTCTCTCTCTCTCTCTCTCTCTCTCTCTCTCTCTCTCTCTCTCTCTCTCTCTCTCTCTCTCTCTCTCTCTCTCTCTCTCTCTCTCTCTCTCTCTCTCTCTCTCTCTCTCTCTCTCTCTCTCTCTCTCTCTCTCTCTCTCTCTCTCTCTCTCTCTCTCTCTCTCTCTCTCTCTCTCTCTCTCTCTCTCTCTCTCTCTCTCTCTCTCTCTCTCTCTCTCTCTCTCTCTCTCTCTCTCTCTCTCTCTCTCTCTCTCTCTCTCTCTCTCTCTCTCTCTCTCTCTCTCTCTCTCTCTCTCTCTCTCTCTCTCTCTCTCTCTCTCTCTCTCTCTCTCTCTCTCTCTCTCTCTCTCTCTCTCTCTCTCTCTCTCTCTCTCTCTCTCTCTCTCTCTCTCTCTCTCTCTCTCTCTCTCTCTCTCTCTCTCTCTCTCTCTCTCTCTCTCTCTCTCTCTCTCTCTCTCTCTCTCTCTCTCTCTCTCTCTCTCTCTCTCTCTCTCTCTCTCTCTCTCTCTCTCTCTCTCTCTCTCTCTCTCTCTCTCTCTCTCTCTCTCTCTCTCTCTCTCTCTCTCTCTCTCTCTCTCTCTCTCTCTCTCTCTCTCTCTCTCTCTCTCTCTCTCTCTCTCTCTCTCTCTCTCTCTCTCTCTCTCTCTCTCTCTCTCTCTCTCTCTCTCTCTCTCTCTCTCTCTCTCTCTCTCTCTCTCTCTCTCTCTCTCTCTCTCTCTCTCTCTCTCTCTCTCTCTCTCTCTCTCTCTCTCTCTCTCTCTCTCTCTCTCTCTCTCTCTCTCTCTCTCTCTCTCTCTCTCTCTCTCTCTCTCTCTCTCTCTCTCTCTCTCTCTCTCTCTCTCTCTCTCTCTCTCTCTCTCTCTCTCTCTCTCTCTCTCTCTCTCTCTCTCTCTCTCTCTCTCTCTCTCTCTCTCTCTCTCTCTCTCTCTCTCTCTCTCTCTCTCTCTCTCTCTCTCTCTCTCTCTCTCTCTCTCTCTCTCTCTCTCTCTCTCTCTCTCTCTCTCTCTCTCTCTCTCTCTCTCTCTCTCTCTCTCTCTCTCTCTCTCTCTCTCTCTCTCTCTCTCTCTCTCTCTCTCTCTCTCTCTCTCTCTCTCTCTCTCTCTCTCTCTCTCTCTCTCTCTCTCTCTCTCTCTCTCTCTCTCTCTCTCTCTCTCTCTCTCTCTCTCTCTCTCTCTCTCTCTCTCTCTCTCTCGCTAACAGCGTCAGCACACCATGTCGCTGTTGGCAACCCGCTGATGCATATAGATGTCGGAAGCCCAAGGACAGAGGAGTTCAGCTGATCATGCCGTCTCTAGCCCTGCACGTAAAGCCTAGGCCTTAGCCGTACAAAAAAGGTAGGTTCTCTATGATACCTTGCGTACAGCGCTACCCAGTCAGTGCCCACAAATTGACGCTCCTCACAGCATGATATCCGTGTTTCTGTTTAGTTGGTCGTTCTGTGATTCTTGTAGTTATGATGTCTGCCAATAGGTCCCCATTTGCTTGGCCTCGAGACTACCGGACACAGGGCTATTCCATTGAGTATGTTTGAAAAGCCTGATGGCTGGTTTGGGTATGCTTACGTATATATCATTGGTAACTTAACGCTTTCACAGAGGTTTTGTCTACTCTACTCGCTAGCGAAAGGTTGTTTCTGTTCAAGACTTCACCACATAGCCTATTGATTTGTGCCATTTTTGGACAGGTTTACCTAGTGGCTCTTGCAGTTTCGCCATTCGATACTTCAACAGGAATTACGTTCATCCTCAAAACACACCTATCTGCACGTTAATTCGGTTTCAACGAGAGACTTGACTGAATCCCAAGTGAATGTGTTGCACAAAAGCCGCTTCATGTTTCAGCTGGTACGATATTCGAGACATTGTAGTATATTTTCCTGAGACAAACTACCCAGCTACCCTAACTGTCTTTCCCCAACATTCGGTCGCTAATTTTGGTGTTCCAGAAATTGGTACCACTGACCGAGGAAGTCAGTTCCGCGGTTCAGTCGTTTGTGAACCTCCTAGATTTTCGGGTTGTGAACACATTTTCACTACTGTATAAGATTGTTCCAGAGGGAGCGAAGAGAGTTCTCATCTTCATCTTAAAACTTCACTGGAAGACCGTGTAAACCCGCCTTTCGCTATCCCTTTCTCGCTCTTTTTTACGCTTCGCACTCTAAGCTGCCGTGAGAGAAGATCTGTTGCGTGTGATGGCTGAACTCCTCGCTATACACATATTTCTGGTTAACCCCCCATCCTGAGCACAATTTAACAACCACGCCCTAATAAGTTCGTCAACAGACTGAAAGGGTTTGCCTCACACCCGAACTACACGACTGCATGGAGACGAACGTATCTCTCTAGATCTCTCAGTTATCCTCTTGCGTCATGATGCTACAAAGAATTCGGTCCAAGCTCCATATGATGGACCACATAGATATGTACGCCACACCTGCAAATATTTGGTCAACAAAGAGTTGGCAAGCTGGACAACTTATTCATCGGCTTTTACTCAATCCACCATGGCTGAAGTCACACAAGAAGGTATTTCCAACCACCATTTAATCACCTGAATGTTTACATTCTGAACCACTTCATGCTAATTATCGATCCGGAAGGCAAATTAAATAATCCCGTTGACCAAATACCTACGACTTCTGGCCTAATCTCGCCGTACAGAAATTTTTAGGATGAATGTTGTTTTCTTACGCCATTTCTGGTCCTGACGAGGGAGCCAAATGATGTATTCTTGTTCAACTTTGTAAGATTCCAAGTACACTTTACCATTTAATCACCTATGATCAGTTTTCTGTGCTTCAATGGATAACTTTCCGCGTACATCTGCGCTCGCTTTCGATTTTCTTCTGCATTCGCAATCACATCCACTAAGTCGATTTCAAAGCGTTTAGAACACCTTTTTAATTACCTCTGAATCATTTCAGCATTCAAGATTTTCGCCATATCCCATATCTACAACGAGCAGCTCCGCCACTGAACTGGTGACGACTGACCTCTCGTTCAACTTAGAACTCAGGGTATGTTATAATTAACAGGCGAACTTCGGGAAAGTACATAGCAACAATTCCTGCCTGGTCAATTTGACCAGACTGATCATAGCTCCTGAGATGAACGAGATAAGCAGACAAACTGAAGTGATCCTTATAATGCGTCAAGAGTTCAGACGGATTATGGTATTACTGTTGCCAAACTTTTCGCACCACCGAATGAAACTCAGGTTCGAACCAAACCATGAAGTAATATCTTTCGAGCGCATCGTCTGGGATGTTAAGAGAAGAACACCACAATCACATCATCTGGTGGCTCAATCACTCCTCTACATCTACTATTGAGACCGAGCTTTTGGTTGGACACGCTACTCATGAGACTACTGAAATTTCTCCGACAACCCCTACAGGTCTCGCTTCTGATTCATCCGCACTTAAGCATTAACCCTATGTTCTAACTGAGCTCCAAATTGTTTGAAAATGACGAAGTAGACTTGTTTGCAAATTACCTTGGTGTCAACAAAAGACTCAACTGATTCTTTCGTTTATGATATTCTTCAGCTGAATTTTCTGCAGAAAGGCCGCCTCATGTATCACCTCGCACAAATATGTGATACATCGCAGTATATTTTCTTGCTTGACGGCAATCCAGTTTTCGCGTTTTAGTTTTTCCCACTGTGTTTTACGTCTTAGTTGTGGATCTTGGTTTGCGTAGCTGTTGACTGAATTGAAACTTGCCTGATGAGTTTCAAGAATAGCAAAACCGGTAGTCCGCTTTTGAACAGTTTTCCGCAACCTGATGAGTAGTGTGTTCGGAGAAGAAACTATACTGCAGTACCTCGAATATCGTTCCAACAGAAACGTGAAGTGACTTTTTTTGTACCACGCTCAAGTGGAGAATGCCACAAACGAGAGATTAAGCTGGGTCTCTCACTGACACCAACTGAGTGCATCTCATTGATCTTACGGCTTTCAATAAGAAAAAAAGTGTTAGGAATGAGAAAACGTCCAAATTGGTCATATCCTGTTTGATTTAGCTTAACACGATAGGTCAGCAGGCAGGGTGAAAATAAATTGACTAGTTTCAAAGACCCCTTTGCCTCTGCCTACCCAAGTTTGCCGGATTGTTCTAAAGTACTGGCAGCAGACCTAACCCTATGAACAAAAGCAAGACATTTGACTATGCGCAGGGCTCCGAAAGATGGCTCTCAGTTGATTGCTCGGAGGAAACTGACCTCTTAGTGTCTGCGTGCTACAGAAATGCAAACGGCTATTGATATGCCACGGATAATGAAATTCCTATCAAGGCTCAATGCAATATATATATATATATATCTTTATTCAGTTTGCTCGGTATAGGGGTTGTGAACCGACAGCGCAACCTCAAAGACATGGGCTGCTCGTCAATAGTCAAAAGGAAGTCGGTCGAATAAACATCACGACAGTTAGCTGCAAAAAACCCCGTCAGATAGATGTACCGATTCGCAAACTAGATGTGCATTCGTATCATCGAACCAAAGATGTTCTTTGGTCAGAAAAACCTATCTCTTCGTATCACTGTATGGAACATTTGTGCACCAAAGTCGTCGCTCGACAAAAAATGAACAGGGTGATGTTTCTCATAAACAGTATGTGCGGATTGCCGTCAGATGAATGCCATCTGTTTGTCTATTGACAGTCGAAAGGCGTGGCCAGTGATGTGCCACAACACAGTGAGTGAAACATCACCATTCATAAGCGGATATCTGATCCACCTTGGGGTTTGGATATGCGTCACTCAAGCAAACCCACGGAGACAACTGTGTTGTATTTTAGACTTCCTCGCCTGCCGACAATACTTGAGCAATGGCATCGATCCGTTGCTATTTGAGACTGGTCGGGGTTTCCAAGCATCCAGTCCAGCCAGTCTCACAAGAAGCTGGGTACATATGCAAATGCCCTCAGATTATGCCCTTTTGCTGCACCTGACCTCACAAGCTTTATCGATGACCCAACACAATAGGTCGCGCCGGCGGGTAACTGAACCGGCGTATCGGTCGACTCATGTTCTTACCTCTGCAAGATCAGCGTAAGACTGAGCTGGTTATACAAGGACTCGTAGTGTATACACCTCAAGAGGCTTGCGATAAGCCAGCACCAGGTCTCTAACTACTCCTTTCCCTTCTTCCCATCTTAAGGCTTTGAGCATAATCAAATAGAATTTGTGGTTGTACGGCAGTGAAGCATCAGTGTTAAAACTGATGTTTCTGTCTATGATAATGATGATGGGGTCGTGGTGAATAAGCGACAGCCAGGCGTTAGCAAATCTACTGATAAATCTAGGCTGGTTTTGTGGATTTTATAGCTTGTTTCGCAGAGTCCAGGTAGGAATTGCACCACATAACGATGAAGTCGATTCAAGCACCACCTAAACCGTTCGACCGACTTAGGTGAAACGTGGAGTGCATGTACAAACCACTATTCGTACAAATTCATGAAAACATGAGTACCCAACCTCAGGCGGGAAAAACCACAAACATTTCACCGAAGTACTGTGCTCCCGGAGTCCTAGTTCTAACTTCAATCGGTCGCAACGACAGGACATTTACAAACCTTTCGCAAAGTTCCAGAATTATATTCTGGCAGAATCGTTGGCGGAAGGGTGTAGTTTGTGAATATTTTATATACAACGGATTATTCCGGGTCACTACAGGCTTACTTGAGATAATGCCAACTGTCAACACATCTGTGCTCTCCATTGACTCTGTCAATCCCAACGTGAACAACCCCTTGATTTTCTTCGTTAGTGTATCCTACGCCAGGTCAGCCATTTCCATTCACGTATCCCCAGAACCAGCAGATCAGATCTATACATCCGATTCCGACATCAAACACATTATCGGTTAGAATATCTGTTGTATCTACCCTTGTTTATGCCATGCGTTCAGTATGTTTATACCGTTGTCAGCGGTGTCGCAATAGAGCCGATCCTGGGGGGACAACTGGCAACCATTGCGCCGAAACTGCAGCACGTCCAGGTATTCAGACAGGTAAAAATAGCGAATTTAATCCGTCTCTATAGTTCATTGGTTACTTGTTGATAAGAGTCCTTTTAAACAGGGAAATCTTTGAGGTCACCAGGTGCCTCAGTAAGAAACTCATCATCATCCTCGCTTGAATAGGTGAAAAGTGGAAACGAATGTTTTGTCAGTGCGGAGGGACATTCATGAACCTTGATGTCTTTGTTCAACTCGCTGTCGTGGGGAGAGGGCCGCGAGTGCACAAACAAACACCTGTGTATGCCGACTTATGTCAAGTCGACGGGAACATTTTTTAAGCCGTGAAAGCACCTGCAGAACTCATTACTGGCATGGAAACTTTCTTCGATGATGAGTAACGCATGCGTGCATGCGAATATACTGCGGTTGGAGTGGTTGTGGTTACGCCGTTAAGAAATCCTAGAGTAGAAATGAAAATACGAAAATGCTGCTACTCATCGTCACTCACAGGTAAGCGGGCGCCCAAATAATTTGATTCTTTCATTTGGGTGCTTAAATATTATGAGTAGTCTATACTCGGTTCACTTGATATCGTGCTTGAATGCTGGTTTCATCAAACCATCAAAACAGCTTTGAGATGCGAAAAAATCTTTCACTTCCAGCCGTCTGCATAAAACGCACAACTATAGGTTCAGTTCGCAATAACTATGCAATCACTTTTTACCAGCGCATATTTTACTATGTCAAGCTGTGGATTGTTCGTGTGAGCATTTACTTAACCAAAACCAATACCCGTCCCATATCCTCTACTGAAAGCTCTTGTCCTTCTGTACACACAAAATGACGGTTTTGGTCTTAAAAATGTTGCCTACCGTCAAATCAACAGCTTCACGATGGACAATCCTTTAGGCTCTACGATTGCAGAGATATTCCTTGCAGTGACAAAAAGGCAATTGAGTGAAGACGTTACGAGCGCTAAACTATACAAAAGTTATGTGGATGAAGCCAAAATTTTCACCACTGAGGAACATTTACTTTAAATTGCGATCTTCTAAATAATATCTCTCCCAGTTTGTCTGTATTTTACGTGAAGCAGCCAAACGACAGCTTAACTGTCCCAGATATTCTGCCCAAAAGACGCTCGGATGGCGCAATAATCCACCTTACCCGCCGTAAAGCATCGTACTACGAAGTGGATGTCGGCCGACTCGTTGAAGCCTAGCTGAGCGTGTCCCATAGGGCTGTGACTAATAAGCTGTTCCGCCCACTTTGCAACAGATTGAGAGCGGTATGGTAAAATCTGAATACACACATGTTCTGCATCCTACATTCTAATCACGTGATGAATGCTACTTCTTCTGAGTTTCAAATATGTGAGTGCTTCCGGAGTCTTCTTCAGGGCTGCTCGCCCAACTGTGTTGTTACCCTCACATAGTAGTTAGGCCTGTGTGCCCACAGGCCCTTGCAAGCTCTACTGCATGGACTTACGTTCAGCAAGGTTGAACCGTAAAAGGAAGGCTAAAGTGTAGTAGCCAGACCGTTCAACATATCTGGAATCATTGTTGCTCAATTCCTTGGCGGGCGATAAAGATGCAGCGGTTAACTCCACACTCAGTTTACAATATCCAAGCTGGATTGGGTCAGATGTGCAGAACTAAGCAGCCCAGTCTACCGAGAGATCAGCCACAAGCGTTGACCTCGAAGTCAAAGACTGCTGCGAGAGTTCCACAACCACTGAAACAGCAAAAACTGCCAGCCTGTAGCTCCACTCCGTCAAAAGTAGGCTGAATGATGTTGGATTTTGTCGTCACTCGCAAACCCTAGGGCCAAAGCCACAAATCCAACAACGTACTAGAAGAACCCTACGCATACCAAGTTGGCCACGCTGGGCGCGGATGACCTAAGGGTTCACGCGAACACAAAAGGAAAGCAGTCGCAGTCGAATAAGCCACGTAAACTTCTCCTCATTAAAAGACTGCTCGCTGAAATGAAGGTGGAGTCCTCTGCAAAAATGCGCCTTTTTAGGAGTGCCACCAAGAGGAACACTTCTTGGTAGCGCCATTTAACGCACCAGCAAGCACACAGGGCCTCACAGAGGAGCCCAGACGACCAAACTGCGCCTGGAAGCCCAAGGGACCAAACTGACGCATGCTGACCGCAGATACTCAAACAACAATGAATCCATACGCGCAAAAGGTGGCGTTGGACGAACTACAAGCAGCAGTTATCAGAATTTTTGACCACAGGAAAAAACTGCGTCCCCCACATACAAAGGGCTTGCGCCAACCGGATTCCAAGGGCACAACCTCCCCCCGGAAAACAACCAGCAGGCCTCCAAAGCACCAAGGCCAGAAGCACACAAATACACTGCAGATGTCCTTTGAAAGCATGGGGCTCAAACCCGGCGTAGAACTATTAAATCTACTAATCCGTTTGGTAGCACGCCTCTCCGCTCCCCACCTTTGAACGCAGCAGATAGTATTGAAGCGCTTGTCTACAAACTGACCTGGTCTTGGCGATATTCAACAGTTGGCTTGTCTTGAGTAGCTGTCCATATTTGTACTTGCAGAAACCTGGGTCACAGCAGATGTCTCTAACGCGGAGATCTCAATAGACTGTTACTCCGTTTCCGAGCTAACTTGAAACGCAAGAGGACAGGTTGGATTTCCCCATGCCTACACGCGGCCCTGACTACCCATGTAACGGTGGGTACTACTAATGACGCATGCGAGTAGTATGTGTGTTCTCGTAACTTCGTCTTGATCTAATGGAAGGTGGGATTTCTTATGGAATTTGTGGAACTACTTTGCAGTTTTTGCTTGCAATTGTGCGATAGTCAATGAATATCCAGGAGAGTTCAAGAAGACGCGTTCGAGAAGAAGATGGATATTCCGTTTTTAAAAACAACATGCAAATGAGAGTTTAACCTTCCTGTCCAATAGTCTGTAACCGTTTAGTTGGCGTTTTCTAATAAACAACTTCGCAGCGAAGGGTTTCCCTCCTTACACCCAGGCTGTCCTCTCCGACACCACTCCTGCACCTTTTAATGAAGAACTGTGGACTCAAATCCCGCTGCGTGAGACCGATTCTCTTCAAATCGGCGTCGCCCACCGCCCCCCTGAAGTCCACTGAAAGATGACCTGTTCCCCACACGAACACTTCAGTGACTCTCCTTCCGCTATCACTTCACGCATCCATTGCTAATAGTTGATTTAGACGCATTCAAGGCCTCTTGGATGGTGTTCCAGTGCATCGGATCTAGTGGACACTTTGCATCGACGCTGACCATAGTCGTTCAACGGAACGCTTGGGCTCAAAATGTTGTCGCAACCTTTGGATGCCGCGCAGGCCAACTATCATCCCTGTTGGACTTGGTTATCATTAAAAAAGACATTTCGTCAATCAAGTGTTAATTAAGGCTCAACTGGGGCATAGTGCTCACAGTGTGCTGACATTTGATTTCATCTACTGTTGGGCCAGGAACCCGTAATTCCAAACGCTGCTTTGAAACTCCTACCGCGCAGAATTCTCAGAAATACGTGTCTTCCCCGACCACCTAAAACTTGGACCATCTTCAGTGGGGGACGCATACACGACAATTGCTCAAAAAATTTGCGGGGATGACGCGATGTTCGTCCGAAAAAACAGCGCTCGGCCAAACGGACCAAAAGCTACCCAAAAAGTGTTCAGCGTTTTCTGGAAAAGAGGTCCCAACTATCTCTCATGAAGTGGACACAGAAGGTTAGCTGGCATTTGGTAAGATTTGGAATAGCTGTGAATCGGAAATCCCCCAATGGGGCATACGAAAGCAGGTCATGATACTAGATAATAATAAGTTTATTTTCCAACTTATAGGGAGCACACCAACTGAGGCATGACCCGAACGTGGCGGACAACAGCGCAAAAGGGGGAAGGAACAACCAAGGAGACATGCTTATCATGTGATAAGTAACAGTAGATTGTGGAAAACAGAAAAGCTAGAACAATAGGGAATGAGCTGCCACTCGTTCAATGATGAAGTCGGTTGACTTGAAGTAAAACTGAAAAACTGTTTCTGGCCGTGAGTAACGTTGAGTGGCTGAGTAAATGACCAGGGTAACGAAAAGCAGAAACGGAGATGAAGAGATGGAAAAATTCGAAGTAGTGACAAATAGCAAGTTTTGTCTCAAACATATGGTTTACACTGAAACTGAGTAGACTCACTGGTGTCGGTGTTGGAGGAAAGTCAGGTGTAAAAGATAGTTGCGAGGGCGATGTAGTGCTAATGCATAGGGCCAAACGAACACCATGGGTAAAATGGTTGAACCCGTGGAAGGGGCAAACTGAAATTGTGGCTAAAAACCTGGATTGTTAAGTCCAAACGAAAGTTTCAGCGGGTCAGAACGAACTTGTCCCAGAGGCGGTAGGGGCCGGGTAAACATTTTGTTCTTTGTGGCAATTAAAGGTCCGAGTGGGCGAGAGGGGACAGTCGAGTGCAGGAAGAAAATAGTTCCGGAAGTGCCATCAGACAGGGTGTGGCATTGCCAAGCCATCATTGCAATGACATGCGTCAGTTTCTGGATAGCCCTATAACTGACGTGAAGGGTGTGGTAATCGGACAGGGGATGCGCATTCCCGTGGCGGCTGGGTTTGGGCGATACAAAGGGATTAACACGTGCACAGTCAGGCCGACGTATAGTTACGGGTAATTTCGCTCCAGTTAAAGGAACATGTAGGTGTAAACCGCGGACCAGCCGGAACAAACGACGCTCATGCGGAGCGTTTGAAGCAGCTACTGCCGAAGTTTGAAATCTGGTGAATTTCGGGAGATATCAGATAAAATGGAGTCCGTTGTACAAAAAAAATCTAAAAGGGGGTGAGAGCAAGCTGAATGAGCCTACGAACGGGTGTATTTTTGTTGGTTGACCGGACAACCAAGGACTGGCTGAGGTTGCCCGTGTAGTGTAGCACAATAAATTACTGTTAGTGTGATTCTGCTCGGCGAGTATGCACTATATTCAGATATCGATGCAAGAGACTACAGTTGGTGGTAAGCGTTGTCTCATGTTTGCACTGAGCGTCAGTCGATCAGAGGGTGTAAGGCCTGGGCGAGAAAATTTGCGTAATTTGGAAAGGAGAGGACTTAGCCGGCTAGCTGCTAAGGGCCATTACAGTGCGAGTTAAATAAAGCGCCGTAGTAGTTTTTAGCTCAGTTGCAGAATCCCATCAGAGGGTCTTCATTGAGCAAAAGTGGGGTTATTGTGAAGAGGGGCGGCATAAAGATAAAGAATGGTTGAGCGAAACCTTCCGAGAAAATCGATAGAGACTGCAGTTTAACTGGAAGCTAATAAGTAAACTGAAAAAAAGGGTAAAGTACGATTCACCAGCCACTGAGTCACCGATGTCAGCTCCAAGAAAAGAGTGGTGCATGGAAAAAAACAGCTAACGGGCGCTAGCCTTGATTGCTAGTATTCAGGGCATAATAAAGTCTTTATATTTTATGTATGTGACCACTTCATCGAACACGGATGAGGAGTGTGTGTTATGTTTGGCTGATGACATAGACTTGGTGTGATTCAAGCCCGAATAAGACGAAGGTGACAACAGCCGTGAATGTCGACGCTAGCCGAGAGCGTCGCAAAGAAGCTTCAGGCCGCCTGAAGCATTTTTTAAATCAGACGAAAGGACAGTTATACTTCGATTGTATTTCGTAGCGTTGCCAGATAAATGACAACCGGGACAAGTTCAAACCAGAAGCTACGGACAGAAAACAACTGTGCTTTTCATGGAGTCCCTCGGCCAGAAAAGCAAAAACGCGCCCCTCAACATGTGAGACAGCGCTGAAGAAACAAACCAAACGCCTTCTCTCTGAGGGACAGAAACAGAGAACCCGCGAGCGTCCGAAGCCCACAGAGAGCACTATGCAAGCTTGTGCTCTATTTCAGCAGCTTCGTTACATTCGCTGTTGACAAGGGGTAAACACAAACCGCCTCTGACTGACTCTGTCTTCTCGGGGAAGGTAGTTCGTCAACTCTCGCGCAAGACAGACCTCATAGCGCCTTGGGGCCAGACAAGGTCCATCTAAAGATCCCGAAAGAAACGTCGCTCACATTGGCGAAATATTTTTACCTGGTGTTTAGTTAGTCGCTCGACGAAGGCAAGCTCCCCTCAGCTTGGAAGGAAGCGACTGTCAAGCTAATTTACAAAACTGGTGACCGCTTACCCCCCGGCAGCTACATGCCTATTAGCCTCACTAGCATATCGTGTAAGGTGACGGAACCCATTCTGCGGTCACCTTAAATCACCCCTGTACCAACAACTTGATATCCCCAGCGCAGTACAGACTCCTCCCAAAACCGTCCTCGCTCGGCAAAAGTGCTCGTATTCATGGCCAGTTCAACCCAGGCTAAAGACGGCTGACGCATATCGGATTCCATAGTTTTGACTTGTCAAGAGCATTCCGTAGAGTCTCGCACGACGCGCTTTTCTAAAAGCTCGAGTCTTACGGGATACAAGAAGTTCTATGCTTGATTGGGCAGTTCCTATCAGATAGAACACTCGGAGTTAAAGTGGGCCTGACCTACTCTTCCCCAGGACCGGTCTCCGTTGGAGTGCCCCGTTTCGGAACCACTCCTGTTTCTGGCCCACGTCAACAAACTTCCAGGTGCGTTTTCAAGTCACTGCCTACTTTTGGGGATGACTTGAAATCCTGGAGTACTAAAGCCAGTGCTCTCCAAATTGATGTAGACTCAGCAAAGCTGTGGTCACTGGACTGGCACCTTCCTCTGAATAACGAAAAGGCATAAGACGTTCTACGGATGATTCGGCGCATCTTCCCACCATAACAATTGCACGGACGTCCAAATACTCTTTGGGGCCCACGTCAGACCACTTCTTGAATATGCCAAGTTGTCTACTCGGGAAGCAAGAAATACCTAGCCCCCGTTGACCGTGTCCAGCGAGTTGCTACAAAAATGGTTGCTGGCCTCAACACCAATGCTTATGGAACGCCTCTCCGGGTGCTTGTCCTATTTCCCCATGCACTATTGTCGCCCCCGTGGAGACCTAATGCTAAGGGGTCACAAAGTTTGAGTAGCGCCGCTACAGGATTTGCCCCGAACAAATCACCCGCTTAAAGACGTTTGTGGCTTTTCGGCGCTTCAGCAGCTGCCGTTTGTCCTCCACACTTTTAGGTTGTTTCCACGTGTCATCAAAAGGTGATAGTTATGGCATGAAAGCAGATGCAGTCAGACAATGAAACAATCAGACAATCCCCGTTGGTGTATGAAGGAGCGATCCAAGAAAACATTAATGAATAAAGTTTCTTACCGCTTGGAGCGGATTGGCCTGGGAGTGCCGTGAGCAAGTGGACACAGTTAGCCACATTGCCTGGCGGAAGGGGCAGGTGCATTTACCAGCACAGTTGTCAGCAATCGTGGGGCACTTCGAGGTTTCCGCCGGAAACTATGGGACAGGCAGAGTATATTTTTGTCATATTAACATTTCTGGTGCATTTATACTGCAGTCAAAAGGGTTGTGGTCCTAGGTGCCTTAAAACGAGGAAACTGTATACATGGTCATTCGGTAGGACACATTTGCAGCGCAGCCATCTGGCTCCAGGATCTCTCTTCGGTCACAAGGGTACGATGTATGCATTTCGTGTTCCTGCATCAGCAATTCAGCATGCCGGGGGCCTTTATCTCTGGTTGGTGCACCCACTTTTTAGTGCTACCATTGGCGTTCTCCAGACGGATGTTCGGCAGATAACCAAAGTGGATCATCCCAGATAGGGCGTGGGCAGCCCACTTATGGGCGATACCCAGCCAGTGGGTCGTGAGGCAGGCGACGAATCGTGGGTCGATGCTGCGAGGTTTTGCTAGTCATCGCGGAATCCGTTTTCTAGCAGTACCACAAAAATGAAACCAAACGTTCGCCATTGTTCAGACGAGCCGTACGGTGGAGTACGTGATGATTGTTCGCAAACAGTGTTTATGACCAGGATATGCGGATGTTGTATGATAAGTAAGTGCACTCTGATAGATTTAAGACTACAAAATAGCACGAGAAAATATCACAACCGAATAAGACCCTAACTACCCTCATTTGTGCCGCTAATTTGTTCATTACAGACGTCTTCTCTGAGCACTTGTCACCCATCGTTGCCCTGAACAAGCTTACCAGTTTACGCATGAGAGCTAACTGCCTACTTTCCGCAGTTGTGCGTGTTCAGACGTGCGACTCCCATGCAACATGTGATTAGCATGGTGTGGGCCTTGCATATACGTGCCACACACTAGTCGCTTTGAAAGGACCCACCCAAATAGGATGGTTGGTTACTTTCCATCGACATTCAAGACGTATGGGAATTGCCGGAACGTCGCTGTTCGTTGGCGAGGAATTTGAGGCTGTCGTAAGCTACCCCGACTGCACTACAAGTATCCGGGTGGACTCACAAGGCGTCGCCACGAACGAGAGCATGTCATCGGCTACAGTAGAGCAGAACTATCCCCACATTCCCAATAAATCCGGTAGGCACTTCCCGGCAGTGGATGTACACGGTCCGAGTTATGAGTAACTCGACGAGTTCATCGGCTACAAATTGCCTCACTTCCCGCGACAGTGGCCCGTATTTCATCAGGGCCCTGCAGGTATTCAACTCCCCTTTGGTTGGCAGTTGGTTTGGAAGTAATTTGTACAAAATCTCAGTCACAATATGATAAGGAAGATGGCGAGAATTTAATGTATAGGGTTCCCGTGCCTTCTCAGACAAAACCGGACTGGGCAACCGGTACTTCTCGCACTGCTTGCCACTAAGACATGCACTCAACTTACTAGCATCTCGTGATTCCTCGACCCTTTCTCGGTTTGGGGGGTTGCCTACCGCATTTGCGATACAGCCACCTATAAAACAAAGCAGTGAGGGTGCTTGTTTTGGCCGTTGCACGCACAATTACCACACGCTTAAAACCAATATGATCATTTAAAGAGTTCTTAAAAGCTGCGAAGGATGGAAACTGGACAGCCACCAGGATTTCATCAAACAAATCTGAAGTCAAACCCACAGATTGCTGAACCATGCCGGTGCGACCGTAAAATTGAATGCGCGACAAAAATACGGATGAAGATTAATTAAAACAAACTTCAACGAAAACAAGGTGAATCACAGTTCTCCTGCTTGAGCATTTATTAGGAGAAATGAAAAATTTCATCGCAAAATTATTCGTTCTACGCACACCGTTTTCGGAGAAGGCTGCATTTATTCGATAGCTGTAGGCAAAAGGCAGAAAGTGCAATCAATCAATTTTGGATACATGGTTGGGCCCGCTTAAAATAAAATCCAGAATGACAAGACTCGGTAAGACGCAATGCCAGGATAGCACTAAAATACAACTGCGGACGATATCGAGTTGGTTTGGTGGATGACGCGGTTGGCTGGTTTCTGAGTGCTCCGGGTTAGATCCCTAGGCCGGCCATTCTTTCATCTAAGCAGACACTTGACAATGAACAAAGTAAACACAAAATTGGACACGATGACAAAAGGGTGACTGAACGTTGGATCCACCAACTAGAAGGCAGGAAACAGAGGACGCCCAGCAGCTAAGCTAAACCCCTTTATGATAGGTCAGTGTAAGTCATGCTTATCCTGAGTGGCCCGAAGAAATAAAAATGGCCATTTACTTGTGACGGCTTTCAGGAGCAATCATCAGTGTATTTGAAACCACAAGCAATTGCGGATTGTCCGAAAGCTTGTGTCAGGTCAATTCGTCATTGACACGGGTCTTGCTGCACGCCCCTCCTTAAAAAATGAATGCCATATTCCCCTCCCTAAGAAGTGATCATGGGAAAGTTATTTTGGATATGGACGGCAAATGTGCTCTCATTACATCATTTGAAGAGGAGCGTGACATGTGGCCCGAAATGTCGTCATGTTCTTCACTCATGGTAATTCCGATCGGACAGGTTTCTTTTTCCGCTCCCGTGAGAAAGGAACCTCGCAGCCGGACTGCTGATATCGTGTGTTGTCGAAATGGAAACCAGCAAAAACCACTCCAGTTTTCCCTTCGGTATCAGAGGGCTTGGAAGCCCTCCGTGGATATCGTATTGTCGCGCACTGTTGTTAACATCTAGAGCTTGCCTATCCGTGTCTTATCGCAGAGGATACACACCAATTTTAAGCAAAAATGGTGTGAAAATCTCTGAAGAACGTGGCGCCAAACTCGGGGTTGACAACCTACAGCGTTGCCGAAGTGCTTCGTGTAAATTTGTTCCTTTTGGTATAACAGACGCTTTGAGGGCATCCCAACCTACCTGAAGCCTCTTCCGCTCCGCAACTAATGGCCGGTTTTCGCCCTTCAAACAACCACAACCTCCGAAGTTGCAGTCTCGAAGTCTTCCATCAGAAAAGCGCTAGTCAGCCGGACGGGCGATTTTCTTCGAAGATATGAGAAAAATCCGTGACGTTTCTCGTAGTCTTTAAGCGCAATATCGATAGCCTTTTTCCCAACCTAAAACTTCAACCTTATACTTTGTACCCGCCACTCCCCATTTGCAGGGTTCCCGTTCCCCACAGTACTATTCACACGACTGAACTAAACAGGTTAGACTTAAGTATGGAGGTTTGTGAAGTTCTTTCTAAATGCACGACGTATTCCCCAGCTACATCTCATCTACAACCACACCTTCACACAAGGCGCAGTTCACCGTTGCCTTTGAAGAACCCTAGTTATTAAGTGACCCCCTTAACTCAGAGAATACAAATCACTCTGAGGTTCGTCCTCCTTCTCAGCTACTTTCACGGACGCAGTCTGAACACAGAATCCATGACTGAGTCACCAGGGCTCTGGATTCCCAATTGTGCGCAAACCTACTGAATCGGCTGTACACCATCAGACCACGGTTGAATCCTCGACTTCCTGCCCACAAAAATATACTGGTGGGACCCACTCCCCTTCCTTTGCAGCTTCCACAAAATAGAGTTCACTTAAGATAGCATAAAGTACCGAGTATGCAGGCCACTCCCACTCATTGAAGAGCCTATTAATACGATCCCACGTTTTGAACTGGCATTTCCAGTGCGAATTTGAAATTCAGTCTGGCCTGCCGATCGCATCATTGGTGGCAAGTACGTTGTTTGACGCTTTGTCGTCACTATGATTGGTTAAAAATAATAGCGCGTGTTTCAAAACTTTGGCAAATTATCCTCAAGGTTTTGACTGATTATGTGAATCTTTGACTTCCGTCAATGAGACCGGTCTGCAAATAGTTAAATTCGACCGTGGGAAATATCTGCATGCTGTGAAACACGGATTCTTGCTTCTGTTTGGGCAGCCACTAAATTTTCACTACGCGCGATGAACGGCCAAGTTCAGGTTGAATAAATTTGATCCGGTAATTTGTCTCGAAAAAGAATGCAAAAGGGCCATTTGAAAAATAAGAACTCTGATTACCAACTAAGCTGCATGCGAAAAAAGTCGAAAATTATCCTCTTGTCCGTTACCCAATCAGCGTCGTGGAGGACTCAAAGATCTGACCTACCACGCATGTTTGCATGGCCGCGGACCACTGCCGGTTTGTAGTTCAAGCTGTGATAAATGACTAGGCACGCAGATGCCGGATAAGTTTACGCGTTCACGAACCCACGAGATTAAACCGACTGATTGATGGCCAGCACATGCAGCGTGAAGCGCGCTTAGGATCTGGCCGGACAACTTAAAATACGAAATGGCAGACGTTTGTCCGAATTCGCCCACTGCGACAACTTAAGCTGTCGCCACCGGTGGCAAGCGTGACATGCCACCCCTATTTACCACCCTTGGCCACCGGTGGGGTGTTTATTGGCTTTTCGGATTGTTTCTGAGGTTGCTTCGTATCATAGATCTGCAGGTCTTCAGTCCGAGCTCAACCTGCAAACATTTCCACGTAGATTAGTCCCATGTAGACTAGTCTACATAGTTTTCGCTCTGGCTGTAAAAAAAAATTTCTGATTCACTAGGTATACTTTCGACGTAGACCAATGATCGATGATCATTCGGATATCCTTTTTTATCCTCTGGAATAAATTTAGTTTGAAAGGTAACGTGCACAGAACCGACTTGTCCAAACGAATTTTGTATATATCGAGAAGTATTCGCCTCGGAAACGAAATATATTCCACGGAAAACTGCAGTTGGACCGCGTGGAGGGAAGCTAAAATTCTATGTTCACGTAAAAATAACGGTCTGCGATGGACAGAGGTAGACTGTGTTGAAGGAATCCAAGAGGAGGAGAACGTCTGAGGTAATCGACGAAGCACGCACAATGGTGTCTTGAAGTATAATACGAAGAAGTGACGCTGAGTCTGAATGGACCGGCACGAACAGCATACAATATGATATTGCTGACCACTGCGATGTCATTAGTCGGCCGCTACAACTTTAATGTCGAGTGTCTACCATTTAATATACGTGTTAACAGTTTGAGGAAGTCATAATCAGCTGCCCGAGGGTCTCTGTGCACCCTCTGCATCAAGTATGCTCCTTGTCTATGCTGACAGAACCATGTCAGCACGAACAATAGTAGTCCACTTCTCACTTTCCCAAGTTTCCTCTATCCCCACTGTCGACTTGAGCCGAGTAACGTTTGTCCAGAAAGGATCTCTCTCTCTTCCGTCCTGGCAATAATAACGTCAGGGTTGCTGGCGGCGTTCTTGTGTCCGACTATGCATTGAAGTAGTCGGCTCCAGTGTTCGGAAACCCAACTTTAATTACGGAGCACACTTACGCTTCCACAACTGCTATGCTGGTTGGCATTGTGGTGAAGAGACTGGCTGCTAATTCTCAGTGGAACTCAAGACCTACGCTAACCTCGTGGGGTTTCGCAGGTGTCCGCTTCTTTGACCGGGTAGCCTCATCCCATCAATAAGAAAGGTGCTAATTGACCCATCCAGCAGCTTACAAACTGTCATTGCTAGAGTATCGCAGCTTAAGCGAATGACTGATCCTAGTCCACCGTACACTTGAACGACGTTCGGCGATTTTGTTGGAGTTATCCAAGGGTTCTTCAGCTGGAAGAATTCTGGGCGATACTTCGGCCGGTAGTCTAACCGGTTTTCAACGCTGGAGAACTTGGTGCCAGCATGATGTCGGTCTTGAAGCTGGGTGGACGATCCGAGGAGAACCCTTGAGGCCGGCCATTCAGGTTTGTACTGGGGATGAGGAAGCATGTTTCAGCAGTTCCTTCTCTGTCGTTCACGAGCTTTTCTCCATGGTGAGACTTTCAGTAGGTTCGCTTCGTACATCAAAGAGGTGGCGGACCGGTCTTTGCGTGCTGTTCTTTCAAGTAGCATAACGGAAGCCGATCGTCTGTTTACCATAAAATCAGATTCACTGAGTGGTAAGTAAGTTGCTACTGCAAATGTATACAGTCTTTGGCACAACGTATATGATTTACCATTGCGTGAAGATAAATACTACCCGCACCTAACTACTTTCGCTGACGTTTCCCCATTGGGCACCTCACAAATGTTGGTTGTCCCTGGATGTCACAATGGCGGTACGAAATCCTCCACTGTGAGAGTGGTCTACAGATCTCCAATGTCTTCTGGTGTCGGTCTACTTCAGCTGGTTAGACAACACGAAGGGAAGAAAGATTGCGTTGTTAGGGACTTCACTGCGCCGGGAATTAACTGGGACCTCCTTTGTTGCTACTTTCCATATTCATATGAGATACTTGCTTGGCACCATCCTGGAATACAACGTGGCCCAATACGTGTTTGCTCATACTCGTATGATACCCGGTTAATTCCACACAGTGAACTTTGTCCTTTCCGCCTCATTTGTGGTCTCCACTGCGTACAGCCGGTAGAAGCGGGGGATTGAGGTATCCCCTCTCATAATGACCTCGAGGATGTACGGGACCTCTTGGGGGCGAAATGGCTCAGTGGTTAGAGCGCGAATTTACTGACCGGAAGGTTCGTAGTTCGAACCTGACCTCTGCCTTTCGACTTCCCCTATCTAGGTTTGGGCAACCTGGCAGCATTCCAACCCTCGTGCTTCATTCGGGTGGCGTAGCAGTTGGGCACCAAAAGGGTGTTACAGCTGAGTGATTTTTTAAGGGACCTCTTCTGCTCAACAGATGCCAGTCTTTTTGAAGCTAATTTTCCTCCCTCCCATGAGTTAACGGCTCTCCGGAGGGCGACACTGTCTTGATTAGGCAGTATGATCACTGATGGGAAAGAAAATTGTTCGGCTACTGCACTCTTTTGGAGAATATCTGTTATAAAGCCCTAAGGAAGCACTATGGCTGGTATATTGGTGGGTCGCCCAAACCTGAACGTAAGCAACCAAGATTCCAGGGTTAGGTTGGGACAATGGTTAGTAACTTCGCGCTTTCAGCAATGAGCCAAGAAAGGGACAAGAGCTTTGACCACGTCAAACCCACCCCAATACCCACGGATGGTGGTGGGCACAAAGGCTTTGCAACTTCTGTGCAACATTTAGGTGAGAAAGCCCTCGAATTTTAAACTGCGTCTTACCGAAAGCCCTAACCATATCGTAAAAAAACTTAATCCAAAACCCTTGGTGTTCTCTTCAATCTCTCAGGTGGGACCTCATGATAACGATGGCAGAGCTGAATTTTTAGCTCCTCTAGGCTCCACAGCGTATACCACAGAGACCAATGTAATTGAATCTCTGTCACTCTGTACAATTGCCTCTCTTCAAGACCTTGACACTGATCGGGGTTAGTGTTCTAAGGTTTCCCCAGTTGAGCTGGACCGCATTTTTCATTCGGCTTGGCGTTTGCTGAGCACTTGTCGGTTCCATGGTCGGAGAGTTGTACAATGTCGTCTGATGATCGTGCTAACTCAGCAGACGATAGTAACTCACCGTCTTTCTTGTCTATGCTTGGGCAGCCTGACAGTATCTCAGCCCTCGGCTAGGTGTTACAACTGGACGATTATTCTTTATTATTTTGGTTACACAGCGCAAAATCTAGTCAGGTTTTGTCCAGAAGCATCTCACACCATGCTTTACGCAACGCAGTTCGTATCTGTATGCATCGGATGCATGGGACGATTCTTACCTGGTGAGGGTTGGCACATTTCCCCACATGTGTACAGATATGCACGCACCCCGTTTCTGATTCTAATCAATAACATCCACCGTTGGTGAGATTGGTGTCGTACACCATTTCCCTGTCATTTGGATTGGTCACATATATCAAGAAAGCATTCAAACTCACACGTCACACTATGGTGTAAGTGGATAGCAACCATAACGCAGGAGTGATTGACAATTTTATCAGTCAGTCAACTGTGCCGGCTATGGGGCACGTGGTATTCTGGGAGGTTGTACCACTGATGATTTTCCCTCAACAGCATTGCTGGTAACCAGCGGAGCCTCTATAAGTTCGGCACTCAATGTCAGTTGCTTATTTTTTTGCTGCTGACATGCGACTGGCCCGAATCAGTTACTACTGAGGAGACGTAAACTGGTTTGTGGATTGTCACTGAAATAGAGACTGTCAACAATGATTACTTTTCCACTTGGGGATTGTTGTTTAAGAACTCAGAAGGAAGGAGAGACCAGGTCCTCTGGCCTGAAAACTTCCGCCGGGGATGTTGACAAATTTCGTCACTCTCAATTCATTTCGCCTCCGGCGCGTAAGTCTTGGTGAAATATGAAATCCCTCCTCGAGTTGGGAAGGCCAGGACAGCGTTTATCCCCCCGACATTTGTGAGGCCGATGTTACGTCAGTTCGGCTGTCAAGGTTGAAGTGTACATTGCTGCGGTTTGATCCACCTTATTCTACTGCTATTATTATTATTAATGGGTATTGCGAACCAGGCGCGTGGCCGTTTGCCGCATTTCCTCAGTGACTCCGTTTGACGGTCATTAATTTCAAAACATTGCGCAGAACTTCGGATCAGTTGTATCGAGAGGGCTGGAGATGGTTCAGTGGTTAAAGCGCGACCTTACTAACCAGAACATCCGTGGTTCAACCTCGACCACGGCACTCGATCGCTCGTGTCTAGGCTTGGGCAGCTTGGCACTATCTCAGCCCTCGTACTTCCCTCGGATTGCATGGTGACTGGGCACCTAATCACTGATGTTTCTAAATCACGATCAGCAACATAAATGGGACAATCGTGGCGTAATATTGAGATTTGTGTACGAGTGGCATCTCCAGTGCCTCAAGGTTTTTATTCGAGCATGCGCTTTCAGCCTTTGCGCAGCCCTGTACCAACTGAAAGCAGCGGGAGTTTTCAGAACGTAACCATCAGTGGACTGGACTTTGGTTTGATCTCACCCGTCCACTTCATCGGGTCCTGTGTTCGTTCGAGCTCATTTCTCTAGCCCTAGCAAGTCCAAGTGCAACCACGATGCAACTAGGTTCCATAGTTGTCGCTGAACGCCGTGTTCCTTTGTCTATTCGGTCGTACTAATTACCGGTTAAGGTCTCATGTTATAGTGGCTTGGGAAACCCATGTATGACGGAATGACGCTTGCTGCATCGCAATGAAGTTATTGGGTTTATCTGACATTTTATGGTAGACCCGGTTGCCGGCCCCACGTTCCGTCGACTTCGCCACCAGAGCCGGGTTAGTCCATGTGCAACAAGTGCCAATACATAACACTGTCGAGCTACGATGAGGGAGTGGGCTTTGAGACGGTCGTCACTATGATGTTCTGTTCAGTGAGAATATCCTTCACTCGAACAACTGCTAATTTCTCACGTCCGTCGGATTCCTGAGCATGAATAACTGATAATCTGCCCTTTGACAAGGTGTGAGTGTGATGTGTCGCTTCGGAGACTGTCCCGGGGCCTAAGGATCTCCCCTTTCGAAGTGCAATTTCAGCAGGTAAGATTGCCCTGTCCGAATTACAGCCGTCACTGCGGAAACCGACGTTAGCGAGAAAAATTCTCGGAGACCCTTACACCTTCGTCCTCAGTACTGCCGGTTCAGTGAGGGTTCAGTATTTACGGCATTTTCATCTGTACACTCACGTCGAGAGCTGAGTCAAAGGACTTTTCCGAAGATTGTTAGTTTGTTACGTATGTACAGTCAGTTGATATCAGTGCAATCACGGCTGTCGCAAAAGACTGAGTAAACAATACTTCTGTATTATACTCAGCTTAATATTTACTTGGTAGTCGAGAATCTCCATATTTTGCTCTGGTCACCTAATAACCCTGAGTAATATTTCGGTGTTATTGTTTTCCCATTTATTTAGTATTCTACAATGGATATTTCACCAGCAATAAGCGCATACCTTGATGGTAAGATCAATGGGACTCCAGATTTCCAAGCTGAATGGACGGAAATCAAGGATTTCTATGCTAGAAAGTGAGTTTATTTTCCGATTGATTGATTGCTTAGATTGTTTCCACTGTTAGCATTCGGCACGTTCGTGCTGTCTAACTACGCTCCCAAGTACTGGTTTAGCCAGCTCTTATGACGGCGAATACATGGTCATCGTCGGCCGCTATATCTGAATACATAGGTGATGGAGTCGTTAGGGGCTCATGCTACATAAACTAAAGGCCTGTGACATCTGCGGTGGCCTACGTTTGTGCGTGAATCTTTTTGTTAAAAACAGGGACAAACAGATGGAAAATAATAAAATATAATAAATCATTTAGCTCTGGCACCCTTTCTGTACCTAGCTGCCATACCAACGGAAGGAGACGCAAGGGCTGGGATACTGCCAGGTTGCCCAAGCCTAGACAGGAGCAGTCGAGGTTGGGTTCGAACCACGGACCTTCCGGTCCGTAAGCTGGCGCCTTAACCAATGAGCTATCTCGAACCAGATGATGGTGTTGGGCAAGTTGTAGGAAGTGGCTTCGATTGATAAAAGTTGGGTCTCAAGGCTTAGTCGTTGAACGTCGTCCTGAGGAGCCCCAAGGGAGTGAAACCGCTAGTGGGCTGTCGAACCGTTTTCGCCAACCGCATAGGTAGTATCTCACCAAGAAAAATTTGGTGGACGTTTTGAAGGAGTCGTCTAATTTGCTACTTAAAGCCCGGTTGAAGAGGTGGGGACGGGAAACCCGGAAGATAGAGTCGGCATGAAGGCCTTTTTACTCGTTCGAAGATTTAGATCCACAACACTTGGACAGCTGGCTAACTTCCGGTTCATCGTATATCTGCACGTGACATCACCTCACGTCCAGTCAGTTTCTGCTGATCCCTTGCATAGCGGTGCTCCGTACTAATCTTAACTCCTAACCACAACAACCCAGTCAAAAGCGGCAACTGTTTGGAGAAAAATAAACAAAGGAAAACTACCGCCCCTCCCCTGGAACTTGAACTAGTCTCATATCGGATTAATGACGAAATACTATCTTCTCGTGATGGTTCTTTGATATCCACACTTGAGGTAAATGACCGAATTCGACAGAATCGGCGACTCGCGTGGCCAATGAACGCATTAGGTCTAGGCCGTGGTTGACATCTGCTTTTGTCAAAGTTATCGCTGGAAAATTACTGGGCTGCAGGAATTATCCCAGATAGTGGGTAGGGAGGTTGTTCATCTCTCCGAAGCACCACACTTGTAGTGCGTCACCATCATAAGCACTGGCAACAACACCCGAGGAGAACACTCGTGCCTCACTGTCGTACAACACATCAATTCGTCTGAATAAAGGTTTATAATAGAAAGAAGGAAAAACGGGGAAAGGAGTGGAAACTAGGACTAGCTTACCACAGACAGCCTAGGCAACTAAACCTCCAACACCTAGTCAGACAACTTGGATAGAAACCGTTAGCATGGACGCCACCGATATCGGTTGGCCGCTATATCGCTTTTCTGCAGCCAAGCACAGAGAGGGTCACGTGGGCTCCATCCAGGAAAGCGAACAACACCACCTGTACCCAAACTTTTCGTAAAATCCTTCATTGCCTTCTGCAATGTGATATTTTGTGTGCACTTCTAGGTTTCCAGTGCTTCGAATTAGGTATGTGAAACATAGGCAGGCGGAAACTCTGTATGAGTCGCACACAACCAAATCACCTTAGCTTACTATGCCGGATGCATTTGTTGAGTGAAGTACCTTCTCGTTCCGAGTTCGCTGGCTTCAGCTGATTCCAACTATAGTTCTGGGATGTCAGTGATCAAAATTCTTGAAGATCATATCTTGCACCCGAGGTGGTCAATTCTCGCATCCGTACAACAACAATCCCGCACTATTTTCTAGTGCACGCGTCCTTTGAGACCTTTTTGATTCAGCAAGTAGCACAAATTGGAAGAAGGTTTTCCGGACTCAGATCCTTGCGTTGATTTCGCTTGTCTGTCCATTCGTCTCCTTTCTCTTTATGTCATCATCAAATGCATATTCCAAAGAAATTTGATCTGAAGTATGGGGATTAGATATGAAGAAGAATTAACCGGTTGGATTATGGGATTGAACTCGGCATTTTGCATTTCACCCGGCTAGATAGGTTTTCACAATCTGTCCTTTTTGGCGTATGGCTGCTGCCTTCACAATTCAACTTTCTACTGCAAGACGTGTGTAGTGTGATCGGATTCCTAAAAACTTAGCCACACTAGTTGTTTCGTCCCTATTAGGATTCAGCTGAGTGTGAAAGGTTCGGTCACGTGGCCCTCCGGGTAATTCTCTGGCGCACCCCTTTTATTATACGACCTTCCGTTGTGGTGCATCAAAATGTTTTAGTCCGGATGACACATACTGACAAGTGCAAATTTTCAGCATAGATACTATTTTCTGTTTTCATGTAGTTTACAAACGTGAAAGCGCATCAGAGTTTGAAGTCTGAAATCAAACATCAGTTTTACTTGAAGAAGTGCATTGACCGACGTACCTGCTGTAATGGGACAAAGCTGTAACGGTAATATAAAGATGATCGGTAATAATTACCACAACTTGGCAAAAGTATGAGCCGCGTGCCTTGAACACCAGGTGAAACGAACTTACACCCAATATTGCGGAAATCCCAGCATCCCTTACTCTCTTACAATCCCAAAATCCCCTTAGTGGATAAGTTCTTCATCGGATGAAAATCACTAAGTTGGCGTTCTAGTGCCATGGACCACAATACCAAACCCATCATCAGCACCCGACCACCCTTACTGGGTAATTATTAGGTCCTCCATGAAGGTCGACGGCTCCTCAAACAAGACAATCTGAATATGCATCAGTATTTGGGTTGATTGAGTACGTCAACAGCTGGCTAGCATGTGAACCAAATGCACAAATCAAGTTCACCTCCGTAAACCGGTCGACAGGCACTTGCTCGCCTGACGACAGAACTAATTATCGAGGGTTTGCGTGACTGCTTTCTCCACGTTTACTCAGCAAATCCAACTAAGGATTAAGGGTTTCATGTGAGCGACCCGACCACATCCTACTGTAGGATTTTGCACTGTCCTTGTGCTCTTTAAGGCAAGAAACTTAAGTTCTTGATGTGGTTTACTCATGTGCTAGGTACATAAGTGGTGACTGTGCTGCGGAATGCAAGGTCGATGCACACATTGCAGTTGCTAGATGTGCATCTATTACTTGTGGTGCTTAAAAGGGATTTCGTTCAGGCTAAAGGAGCAGTGAAAATGGCTCAGCTTTATGATTTGAGACATAGCTGTCCTGACTCGAGAACCTTGAACTTTCAGTTACCGATTTCAGAATATTTCAGCAATGGTCCGACAGCAGGTTCACAACGTGATGAGGTTTTGGTGAACATTGAGTGTCGAAGCTCCTTCGAATATTCAGTGTGTTTGAGACATATGCTACGCACACCTGACCAACGCCTGTCGAAGTGATTCTTTTCGCTCCAAACAGTGCTCATTCGTTATTAGGGCATTTTGTGCTTGTATGCATCTCGTTATTGATCCTTTCTCTTGTTGCACTCGCATGGAGCCTCCACCCTGTCAGTATCTCATTCTTTACTAGGGTAATCGCTTTGTCGCGATGTGGTGGTTAGGCCCCAGTTTAACCATACTTAGTCCAGTTTGCATGCCACTGATCTGAAATGAACTGTCACCTCGATTAGTTTGGAATTCCGGATGGTTCCCCCGTTAGTCAGGTTTATGTTTCAGGCAGAATCAGTCTGGAATTCTAATGTCCCTATCCACATGCATTTATGCATGTGAATGTAGCATACTAATCATTAGAAGTTGTGATTCATTGCACTTTCCAATACGTTTCAGGCTTTGGCACCAACTCACAACGAAACTTCAAGCTTGTCTCAGCCTTCCCAACTTCAAAGCGCAGACGAATTTGATCGAGGTTAGTATTCATTACCAATGTCCTTATAGACGACCTTGCTGTTCGTTTTGTAGCTAAACGAGGTATTTCTGAATGATTTCAAGAACAAGTATGTTTTGTTGTGAGCGGGACAGATTATGATCTTGGTTTTTCCAGAATCAATCCTCTTGCACTGGCAGAACTGTGTGTCCCAATCAGTGAGCAACTTGTTGCGAATGGTAAGATTCAGTTTCCTCTCCAGTTTTCTATATGTTGCAGATCCACAAAAGGGTATCCAGTTCATGGAAGAAATCCGTGACAAGGTATGTGCTACTAGCAACTGGAGTTGGATTTCACTTTCCCCAGAAAGTAGGGTTCACAATTTTAGGCAACCAGTACGGTCTTCAGAAACTCCAATAATCTCATTTGCTGAGACAAACTGTGCCACACACGTTGTCCGAAAATACTTCTCCTGGGGCAAGCTGGTTCAGTGGTTAGAACGCGAATTTACTGACCGGAAGGTCCGTGGTTCGAACCCCACCTCTGCATCTCGACTTCTCCTGTTTAGGCTTGGGCAACCTGGCAGCATTTCAGCCCTCGTGCTTCCTTCCGGTGGCATAGCAGCTAGGCACCGAAAGGGTGTTACAGCTGAACGACCGGAGTAACGATCAGACATTGTGACCGGAGCCCAGATGGATGTCCGTTCAGTTAGGAGACAGGGGCTTCATTAGACCAGTCTGTGAGACGCCACCACAAGGCGATTGCTTTCTCGAAAAATGTGTACAGTCGAAGTACTGTTGTATCGGATTCCACCTTTGGGAATCAGGTTTTCAATCACGAGTCGCAGACAGTCCTCTTCGTCCTGAGTCGCTAACTGTACATCCAACAAACTCAACTACCCATCTTATTAGGCCCCCTAGGTTTTCTCGTTTATTCGCTTCAGCCTACCGAGAAAGCCCATGTGTTTCAGGTACTTCACTTTAGATCAAACAAAGTTGTCCGTTGTGAACTTTGATTCCCGAGCTATCTGAGATTCTCATCCTCTGGAAAAGTGGAAAAACATCGCCATCGATAGCATAAGAACTTAATGTTAGCGCCAATTTGCATACCGTCATACTTTATCATGAAAGAGAAGTCTAACACGATTTCAATGGCATGCTTGCCGGGTGTTGTAACTGTCAAGGAGTGCATCATATCTCATCGGGTCTTACGTTTGACCGAGAATCCGTGATCAGCGGATCAGCTGTCTACCAAAAACCACCCACCTAGCTTTTGTCACTTACTACCCCTCCCCCCTCAAATAAGCCGTCAACTAACTATCTCTGTAAGAATTGGAGCAATTGCCAACAATTTTGACGTCATTTTAACTGAAATTAGCAAAAAGAATTTAGGTGGGTTTGTTCGGGGCTGTTTCCTTACGTTATTGTTCGTTTCTCGAGTGAATTTGATGCAGGAGCTCTAGTTGATTCCAACCATCTGTTAGCAATCTGTTTGTCGAGCCTTAGTTTGCTCATCTGCTAATCAGTTTTCTCTCTCCTCCTTCCTTGTCTTGATTCGCAGCATACGCAGAAATCGAAGGAGGCTGTCATCTTATGCAACACCACAATCGGGATGATCTATTTGACCACACTGAATGACTTGGCTAACGCACGACAAGTGATCGAAACTACCGGGACCCAGTTGGAACAACTCGGGGGCGTAACCTGTGTGCACTCACGGTTCTATCAACTTAGTTCCCGTTACTACCAGGTAAACGGCGTTTGCTCGTTGTTTGTAGTCGCTGTGAGCATGTGATACTTCGTGAGTTTCTTCATAGTGTGCATGTTGTTTTATCTCGAGGTATGGCACCAAGACCATGGGTATCTTGATCTACGCTTCTGGGTGTTTTTTTTCAAACATTCTTCTATTCTACTCTATCTGCACATCACTTGTGCGGACAGTCCTCTCGTTTGAAGGCGATTGTTCTGGTTAGTTGGCACCAAAAGGGGAAGCACTATATCTAACCTTTGTGCTCATCAGCAGTGCATATTCTTGGCAGTATCGGGAGTTGAAATTTGCTATGCGAACCGGATGTATTCCACAACCACACGATGGACGCACCTGAACAGGAGGACAGGTTCATGCTTAAGTGATGTATGCAATGAGCCCTCATGTCTCTAACGAAGGCCATGGCTGTGTTGAACGATTGACCGGTCTGTGAGAATTTCCTGGTCCGGTGGCGCCAGTTTGAATCTCAGCACGGTCAAGGATATGCATTACTTATGAACTCTAGTAAGAGCGAAACTAAAATCTAGTGTTTTCATTAAGGCACGGGCTAATCGGAATAGTCACTCCAGAGGAGGAGGAGGGAGGACCGTTCAAACCCGAGTGATATGGGAACATCTATGGCTACCACAATCATTTGCAGGTAATTCTTGTTTGCTGATGTTGGAGTGAGGCGTTTTTCGAATTTCTATGAAAACCGCGCACTCCAGTGGATTACCTAAGACTGGTGAGCTTTTTCCTGACATTTTTAGCCCCTGTTTGAAAAATGTAACCCGTAAGTCGGTGGGATGGAACATGGAGCTGGCTGGTCCTGTTCACTCTCTGAATGGAGACTATCCATCTAGAATCCTTCATTCACACGTCCACTAATGGATCTCTGATGGTTAAGTCAGCTACCTTAGCGATGTGACCATCGTCATTGGTGTGCGTCGGAAACCCCATACGTGAGATGTTTGGAATCGGGAAGTTGGCGTGTTTTCAAATGCTTCAACTGTTTCAAATATACAATAGGTCAAACAGAACATGGAGGTAGCAAACATGTATGTTCTCGGCGCGTCTCGATGAGCCGGTACTCGCATATTTAAACTGATACTGCATACTTGTATACGAGTTCAAGCGCAAGATGGAAATCGTTCAAAGACCAACAGACGGTCCAGGATTTATCAATGTCTAGTAGCCCTAGCTGTCGGCCAAAATAATCTGGGTGCTGGGGCCAGTAGCTATCGTGAACATATTGTTGGAATGAGCAACCTTCCCGCTACCCCGTCTGCATTGAAAAGCGTTTGCTGTCTTAGTATCTCTGGTCTATTTGAGCTCGAGATAGCTCAATAGTTAAGGTGCAAACTTATTGATCGGAAGATCCGTGGTTCGAACCCAATCCTGGCATCTCGAGTGCTTCCGTGTAGGCTTGGGTAACTATCTCAGCTTTCTTGCTTCTTCCGGGTGTCATTGCAGCTAGGCACCGAAGGGGTGTAACAGCTGAACGGTTATTTTTTTTCGAGTCAGCTTGGCACAATTCAATGGTTTGTTTATCATATCCTCACAAGTTGCTAACGAGAAGACTTGGTTTGGTCATCTCCCGTTATAATGTGATTCGACGGATTTTATTCGGTTCTCATGAACAGATACCTTGCGGTACGACCTGTAAACCTGAGTGTGATCTTCTCGAGTACCAACATGAACAGTTTGAATACATATATAGCTGGTCGTGCTGGCCATTTTTTCACAAGAGGATGCCTGTTTTCCCGAGTTCATTTTTCAACGTGGTCACGCTACATATTCTCCGAGCTGGAAGAATTAGGGATTGTGTCAGTTGCTATTCTGCACAAATGATACAAAAATTGGAACATTTGTATAGGGTCCACCACATAGGACTTTGACAGAGTGCCAGCTGCGTTATACCATCACTCCGCCTCGCTAACTTCACACCAATCAAGTGGAAGGTCTTCTCGTTTTTATGCTCTGGTGTGAACTGGTAGCTGTGAAGGCGCAATTAAATATATCTTGTGAGGTCTACTTCTTGGCTTTAAAGTGAAAGGCTGTCTATCGTAGGCTCAGTTGTGGAGTGTTTCCAGTTTCAGCCAGCAATGACCCGAAAGATTAACCCACGGCTATCATGTCAGTTTACCCATGGATATCACCACCGTTAAGCCTACTTGATACGTAAGTAGGAGTTTTTCCGGACCCTGACCAGATGACCTGGTCGGTATGGTAAAGAGTTTGATCAGCTCGCAGGCGTAGAAAATTGTTTTCATTAACAGGAAGCTCACATCCAGCGAGCATGTCAAGTTGTCGTTAATGCTTGAGGACTGAAAACTGTCCACGAATTGAAAAGTGTCGCGTGGACTGACTTTTCCAACCGGTTCGAGATTTTCGTGAATCATTGTGAAGTCGCTTGATCGGGTGAGTTGTTTTTATCATGGATGAGTCTACAACGCCAGGCAGTATGTCCAGGGTTGTTCGCTCCAGTATTTCGTCGTTGCTGAATTCTATCGATCTTGTCTGATGGTTTCCCTTGGAGTTAGTTCGCCAAAACGAACTTGGAGCGATCATTTGCACAAGTCGAATGAAATTGATTGCAGTTACGGTGGTATGGTTTCGGTCGGCTTGCACCTTTCGATCATTTGTTCTTATCTGTCTTTGTTGTATTTATCTGCTTAGTTTGTCAGAGCGTCTTCTTCATTTGAATGTAGCTCGTAAACTGGACGGCAACATCAGGCGCAACGAGAAGATGGTGCGCCTTAGTGGAATGTCATAATTATTCCGTTTTAGGCCTTGATGAAACACGTTTATTTGGATGGACGTTACGACTAAATGGTTGTAGGCGGCTCACACCGTCGTACCACCGCCAAATCTCTAGATGTCCAACGTGGTTCTCACTCTAAGCCCTTGGATTGCGTTGCTAGACTTCAATTAGTTACAAGAATTCGTGTTGAATTGGAGAACAGATTGGTTAATGAGATCTGGCACCCTTATTTCGGCATTGTGATATACCCTCCTGACTTATACTTTACGAATGGTCTCCTGACATTAGTTTCCCTGTTGTTTAACATTCCACTTTGTCACGCTTCTATCTGGGATTGTCCATGAATGTGTTTCTCCCCAAGATATCAGCTCACTTGTACCAAGGTTACGCTCCTGCTTGCATCGACTGGCATTTGACTTACTGCCCAAATTTCCCGAGGTTCACTACTTCATTCTCAGTTTTTGTTCACTGTTCAGAAGCTGCCAAAAACTAACTTATTCGAGAACTATTCGCGGTGTTCCAATGATCATAATCGGGTAAACCCAAATCCCCGATGCCTGTTTGCGCCCATTTCTTGTTCGCAGGTGACGGCACAGCATGCGGACTATCATCGCGAAGCTCTCCGATTCCTTGGTTGTGTCAACTTGTCAGATTTGAGCCGCGAGGAACAACACGCCTGGGCTTTTTCGATCGGGTTGGCAGCCATCCTGGGAGAGGGCGTCTATAATTTTGGAGAGTTGGTAAGCTCAGTGAAATTAGATTAGTTTTCTGTCAGTATCGTCACATTCGCTGCTAGTCTGGGAACAATAAACGAGAACAGCCGCTAAATCTATTCAATCGCAAATTGCTGTGAAAGAATCCCTTTTCATTCCAACTTTTTGACTAGCGTGTTAAAACTCAATTGACGCACTCATCATTTTGATGAACGATTTTTGGCCCATCTCGTGGAAATCGGACGAGAAGTACCAGTTATCAAGACTTATCATTCCAGACACAGATCGTTACGTTCCAGTCCTTACGTCCTTATATTCTTTCATCGCTCGGTGTAAACCCACGTTTCGCCTACTCGACACAGAACTCCGAGCCTCATGTTTTTCCGCGAACTTTATCTAATCACACGGCAAGTGATTTGGAACATTTCCATCTGTTTTTTTTTTAACCGCAAGCTCACGCACGACGTCTTGAATAGCCTTCTGGACACACCGGATGCTTGGCTTGTCGATCTCCTGAACGCCTTCAACCGTGGTGACATCAGTCAACTAGAGGCACTTCGTAGCCAGTGGAGCACTCAGGCGGATCTGGTTGCTGCCGAATCTCGTCTAAAGGATAAAGTTACTCTGCTCTGCTTGGCTGAGATGATTTTTCGGCGGCCGCCGAACAAGCGAACTTTGACTTTTGCTGAGATCACGGCGGCCACCAGGGTGCCAGAGGACCAGGTAAGAGTTTTTCTATCACCCCGGTTCATCTTCCTATGTATGGCAGCGAAGCGTCAGTGTCGAACCCTGATGTTGTGCTGTCGATTACGATAATTGTTGCGAAACTGTAAATAATCTTAATTAGAAGTGCATACCGATAGATCGCTAACTTACCGGAAAGCAAGTTTTTCCTACTACGTTGGACACTCTTAAAATAGTAACTCGACGTTTCCCTTATGTCCCATGTTCGTGCCCTGCGAAGGTCACTTTTTATCATCTGTTTTGCTAGGAGACGCGAGGGAGTCAGCTTGGGGTTTCACACACCTGAACATCATCCCGGAAATCGAATAGACATGCTCTGTTGGTGTGAAACTAATTAAGAAATGGTAGTATCTTGTCCTTTTTTTCAACCCATTCGGCCATTTGCGCAGCACTGTTAGGCGAAATAAGATCGGGTGGAAAAGCTACGAATAGTGCGAGAACTGCGGTCCCTGGCAAATCCCTGAATTAGCTCACTGCAGCGTTTGGGGCACTGATAACCGACACGGCTACTTCCGCTAGATATTAGTCTTCGCGGGGTACGTTTAGTTTGCAAGGTCTGGTTACCAAAGTTTGGGTGTTTGTGATGGCCAACCTTTACGGTGATGAAAAATATTTACGACAAGCAGTCTCCCAAGAGATACTGTTACAGAGGGCAAAATCCAAGCTGCATGATCGCTTAGTAAGAGGAATAACTGAGGTCGACACAGTGTGACCAACTTTGATTCCATCGACGAAGTCTGTAGATGGTGTGTAGTCCCACGCATCGACATCGGCCTTCTTGGTTGATGTCCAGGTTTTCAGCCGCCCTTCCATACAACAGCGTCATCCCCAACACGGCGATGGATAGTGACCGTTTTATTATCTCGATCAGGTTTGCACTGGCGTCTCAGGTAGACAAATTCAACAGGGTGTCGGAAGTCAGAAACGGATTGCTGGTATGCACTTCATTAGAAAATGGATCGGAATATTCTAGGATGGTTGCAACAGAATAACGGGTTAAGAGTCGTCAGAAAACGACCTCGCCCTGAACGTTGCTGCTAATATTCTTAGGACGACTAGTAAACTTGATTTTCCGGCTGCAGCTGCTCCTTGTTCGCACACCTACTTCGCAGGCTTTGCTGATCCATATTTTGATTTTCAGTCGTCAAAATGCGTCGGCTTTGGTCTATACACGTATGCCGAGCTCGATATGGCTCAGTGATTAAGACGCGAACTTACTGACCTAAAGGTTCGTGGTTCGAACTCGACCTCTGCATCTCTACTGGTCTTGGACAACCTGGCAGTATGTCGGTTCTCGTTCTTCCTTCAAGTGGCATTGCAGCTAGGCACTGAAATGTTGCTACAGCTGAAGAATACGAGCATGCCGCAGCCAGCTTTGGCGATAGAATCGCTCACACCATCACTAATTACATTTTGCCACTTTTTCTGACGATTTCGCGTCGCTGTTCGATAATCTGAGCTAGAGTCACGTAAGTTGCTGAATCTTATTGGACAGATACCAAAGCGAACGAGCTGCAAAAGTGGCTTCTGTATCGCAGTGCAGTTAAAACATCTGATGGATAGCATGTTCCATCCGTCGGGTGGGAAATGTTTTAGCTGGGTTTCATTGATGGTGTAGCTGTGCCACGAGTTGTGTGTTGCATGCGAACACAGTCAGAAATCTGAATGCATCAACGTGAACCAATGTTAATTAACGTTTTGTTATTCCATATCCTTCTAGGTTGAATTGTTCGTAATGCGCGCTATGTCACTGGGTTTGATCAAAGGACGGATCGACGAGGTGAATCACTCAGTATCAATCAGCTGGCTGAAGCCACGAGTCCTTGATCGGGAGCAGGTCAGTTCGTCGAGTGATTCAACTACTGCATCCATTCTTGTTTTCCGTTGTCGAATGCATTTTCTTAAGCGTCTGTCGACAAGTGAACTAAAACTCCATTAGGCGACCATGCAACTGGCTTCCAGGAACTGATAGTCGTGGCGGAGTAATGACTAGTGGAGAACCGTTTCAATCGGAAATAAGCAACCCGTCACTCTTAACCGCTTCAGAGACGCGATTAACATGCTCGTCTCTCCTTCACGGGATTAAGCGTGGTTGTTATTTATAGCTCTCATTGATGCTTGACATGCAGGATGTACACAGGCCGGTCGATTTCCGGCTTCCTGTTATATTTTACCGGTGGCTTCGCTGATTAGCCATTGCTGGACGCCGACTTATTAACTCAACTGCAAATGAAACCCTAGTTTCCGCCATCTTTAGAGTACTTCTGATTGTGATCTGTAGTGTTTCCGGTCCGCATTATGATGATCTCATCGATGACTTCTTTCTGTAGATTGGAAGCATGCGTGCTCGGTTGAACGAGTGGTGCAATTCTGTGTCCGACACGAAGAGCCTGGTGGAAGTAAACGCAAAGGCCATTTTGGCATAACCTCATCGCTGACTGGTTTCCGTTTATCGGCTTTCTGTGAATTACAACCTCATGTTTCATCTGATATATTTGTACCCCCTGCTTCGCTTATCTGGGCTGGTATACTGAACTGTTTCTACTAATTATCGGGAGCTAATGATGGCAGCCAACGAATATTTTCATGTGGTTTTAGTGCACGAAGCGATGGTTACTTGTGGTGCTTGCGCCAATACTTCATGGCGAAGGGGGGAACCAATGGGGCGAGCACTCAAGGTCGCATATTTCTATAGAGGGTTCGAAACTTCGAGGTAGATTGGCACGCGCACAGCAGACTCGGGAGTCACAGCGTGAACGAATAAAGCTGTCATGGCATCTCCTCGCAAGTCCTAGGAGCAGTGCATTTGTGGGCCACCTCGTCTAGTCTACCTTATGTTCTGGGTCTTTGCGTTGGTCATAGTTCCCAGTGACAATGTCCGGTACCTCAGTGTGCACTGGATGTTCGCGGTTTACGACATTCGTATTGAGTCATCATAAGTGACTGACGTGGCACGTTCGCAGACGTGTTGCCTGTGCGGTGAAATATAGTCGCCAGTACTCAGCATTGTTGGAGACCTTGGAGGATCAGCACCTATACCTGAGTACCCAGATTCGGCGAAATGTACCAGGTCTGTCACGTATGTGTATATTCGTGCTGTTTTCAAGTTATTTGTGGCGGCTTCTGATTACAGAAAACTTACACCCGATCCATTTGTTTCTCGTTCGCTTCGGTTATGCTACTTGGAATCGGCATCATACACAAGTTTTGGATCATGCTGATACGGCCTATGTTGGAGAAGCATCGGTGTTGAACACTGATGTCATGCTGTCGATGATGATGATGGAGAGGAAAGGTTCAAGGGTGATCAAAGCATGCGTTTGAAGACGAGCGTGTGAACTTTAAGTTGGACAATGGACTTTGATGACCTGTCGGTTTTTCGAACGGCGATTCCGGTACGGAACACATCTAGGCTCGGGAACAGCCAGTCAGTCCATGGCCTTCCGGTGTCAGAGCTATTCTCAACCCAAATCCTTCACTTACTTGTGTTTGAATTCATATCACACGCCATGGCCATTATTGTTAGTGGAGGTTAATCGGACACTTTTGTCTCTATACCAAGGGCAACGACCTTCGCACGATTTATGTAATCTTAATGGTGTAGGATAGGAGAAGCCGCACTAGTGAAACGCGACTTCGACCATAGGAGGACTACTCCGTAGTTTATTCCTCCGAAACCCTAAGGCATTCAGTCAAACCTGTACCAGTCGCCAGATGCAGAAACGGGATTCATTTGGAAGTTAAAAACAGCTTTACAGACTTTGTTTTGAAGTATTCGAAGAAAACTATGAACAAAATACAATGAAGGAGTGTTGTATGTACAGATCATCGTGAGGGAGGGGGGGGGAGGAGAATTGTGGATCACTGTACTGAACAGTCTATTTTTCCGCCTAGGTGGTCTGCATACCGATCGGCCAATTTTTGTCGCAATCCAATTAGGGTCTCCTTGGCGTCCTGTACACAGTGGATGTCCTCATCTGCTAGGCTATCGTCAAAGTCAATATCGATTGTCGGCAACAAACATGGATTGGTAGGTAGGTCTGACAAGAAAGCGAAATGGGTTTAGGTAATTCAGATGAGTAATAAACTTATTTCTACAGAGGCGATGATCTCAGATTAAAGGTCGCCTCATTCAAAACTTGGGACTTTTAAAACAGTGTGGCTGTTTTGTCGCCAGTATTCAGGACCCATACTCGTAATATTAGTTTCTCAGGTTGGAACGTCTCAACATTGTCTAGCGTTTGTGCTTAATCCTATGGAGAAATCACATGAGAATCACGCGCTGCGGTAATTTGGTACCCTCCGTTTGTGAGTTTTCGAGTGAGGTGCACCAGAGACACGCTTCAAATCCACAATGGTTGTGAGGAGCATTGTAGTGAATCCCATAAGATCTGAGTCGAATAAATGATTTTTCAAGTCCCGCGGTACAGTTCGAATCAACATCCGGTTCGATGCTTCAACAATGTACAAATGAGAGCTGATCCGGTTTGCCGCAGGCATCAACAGTATAGGATAAAAGGATCAGGAGGTTTATAAAGTAAGGCGAAAATATTGAGCAGACGAGGTGAGAATAAACTAGCTGGTTTAGGGATGGATCCCTGATACATCAACTCAGTAGATCTCATGAAGCAGCATGGCTGAGGCCGGTTGTTAGAACTCCATGCTGCGCCTCTAAACCATGCATTTCCCAGTCAGAGCAGGCTTCAATAAACAGGGCACGACAAAGCGGAATATTATCTGGCATAAGAAGAACAAGGCTGAACCAAGAATCCAATCCGCAAGACAGAATGCTCGGCGGACCCACCCTGGAGCCAGTGACTCAAAAGTCTGGGCAGTGGGATATTTACTCGAGGGCATAGGGAATCGGACACGGAATCGTGACTTACAGTTAACCGAGGACTTGCACCACTTTTTTTCTTCTAGCAGTCAGGCTTTTCTTATTCAATTTGCTTCGAAAAATGCACATCCTAGAATACAATCACTGCTCATCGGACGGGAGTCGCTTATCGCTTAGTAATGCCAGATGCACGAACGTTCACATGGACCAGGATACAGACAAAGCAGATTAGGTAAACAGCTTGATTTTGATGTTCATCATATCCCGCTTTCTTATTTTCCCATTCTAATCATGGATAGTAACCACAGTGGAATGAACAAAAGGGCAAAATGGAAGTAGTATCGTGCTAGTCTACAATAAACAATCAATTTCGGTCAGAAGTAACAGAAAACACAAGACATCAAGGAGCGGTAAGCGCGGGCAGGCAAAACACTTATCAGTTGGTGCGTTTCAGATACACATGATAAGTTATGTGGCCTATGGCTATCGAGGAAGGCAATAAGATGTTTGAAACCACACAGTTCAGTCAGTTTAGTTGACTCGTACCAAGTTGTCCGGATAACACGGGCTCGAGATAGTTCAGTGGTTGCCAAACTGCAATCCCAACAAACGACATGTCGTACTATATACCTTTACGTAATTTCATTCCAGGCCTGAAACTTGTTCACCATGGTTCATTGTGGTCACACCACAATGAGCACAGGATTGCTGCAACTTTTCCAGACGTTTTGATTCGTTGTCTTGCGCCTGTAGGCGTGTTTGGACCTCACTCATCCAACATACGTAACCGGGTGTAACCGGAACAAAAAGAGGATTTTTACACGCACACAAACCGCAGTCGGTTATTCTCGCAAACTATTGCCTTTTGATCCTTGCACGGCTTCAGTGAGGAGCCCCAAACAGGCTGAAACGCACCTTGTATTGCAACACACAGGTCCTGACCACACATCGACTGTCAGAAACATATGAGACTAGGTGATTATTGGATAACAACAACAAAGGTGATGAAGGCGAATGCCAAACGATTTGACAGCTGACGAATCGGACAATGAGTATTTCATCAGTCTGTGTCTTCAAAGCCCGGAGCTTTCATCTTCTCAACCCCGTAGTCCGGCTAGGTGAGGATTTCCCGGTTGAGGACCGCTGCTGTAGGCTGTCTTAATATTTTGAATTTGTGTTGAAAACCGGAAGGTTTGCTACAAACGTTATTTTAACGCCTTAGGTCCGTCCGTCCGAACTTCACTCCACTTAGACGTCTTGAACCGGTTCTGCATCATTTCTACTGCTTATATAATTGAGAGACTGAATTGATGGCCATGACCTTGGTTGCCGCACTTCAATATTGCTGTTGGAGAAATTCCACGGCGTAAGTAAGCTTCTTCCACTAAGCCAGCTTTGAAAATACATCATGGGTGGAAATGCTCAAACCCTTACTTTTTGATCGACCCACCTCCGAAGGTATACTTCACAATTTCCTGACTGATTTACACACCCGTGCGACGTGGAAATTTCGAAAAGTTTACCAGAATCAGTGGGACAAATTAACTCAGCTTACCCTTATTGCACTCTGAGAGTTTGCGATCCGTGGGAGATAACTTTCTCCCTTCGTTTTCGCATAGTGGGGGATAACAGTCGGCCGGTGTTTGCGGTTGAAAAAGCAATGAGGACAAATCCAATTTCTCACCGGAAGCCAGTCGACACAGGTGGTTCGACAAACAGACCGCTTCACGGACACTCGCCTTGAGGTCATGCAGAAAGCGTAAGCGCCTGTGTCCACCGGTGGAGTGCCATGCTTCGACCGCCTTGGAGAGACTGGAGTGAGTGCAAAGCAAACGATCGAGGAGATCTTGCTTTTCCGAGTTCAGCTAAGAGGAGGAAGAGTAGTCGAGAGATGTAAGTATCTGTCCACAGGGAAAAAACAAACACAAACCAGGGAAGTTAAAGACAAAGTTTCAATGAAACCACGTTTTATTCTTGTTTGCAAGCAGCATTCAGTTAAGGACTGAACACCCCAGACTTTTTATAAAAGGGGGTCTCGTCTCCTCTCGTTCGAAATGCAATTAACCAAACGAAAATCAGACACGCTGAGTGTTGACTAATCGATGGTTACTTCAGCTTTACGATTACGAAATCCATCCGGAAAATTGAGGAAAAACAAAAATAGATGAGGTATCATGAGAGAGGCTGTACGCCTGACGAACGGCTCGTTAATGAGCCTCGGCTCTCTGCGCGAGCCCTTACTGTGGCTCTAAATAGTTGTTTGCGTCACATTCAGGTACGCCGCTTGAACAGGAGACAAAGACAGGGTCCTCGAAGGACCAGATGGAAAACAAGTGGGTGCGGTTGGGACAAAGTTGTCTATCAAACAGTTATTACGGCGACTTCATGTGATATCTGTTCACGTTACTCGGCGCATAGATACCATGCAGCCTGAAGACAGCTAATGGGCTGAGTTAGCCCAAGCCTAGAAGCAACCAAAAAGTTAGGATCTCCCTCGGTCAGTAGCTGGCGTCACCCATGTGGCGTTTTGTGTGACGCAGTCGAGTGTGCAAAAACTAGAAGAAGAAGTCGGA
>SJOL01008943.1:106076-121979 GCA_004794785.1 Opisthorchis felineus | reverse complement strand
CTGGTTGGAGACGCTGCAAGATATGGCTGCCAACCGATGTCGGGGGCGATCTTGTTGTCAGTTTCTATCCAGATCGCCTGAATGAGTGTCTGGAGGTGTAGGCACCTCGGAGTGATTGTAGTAAGCTAGGACTAAGTCCCCTCCCCGTCCACCTTTATTCTTTCCTTCACAATAAGGCTTTCAAATAAATCATGGTTGTACGGCAGTGAAGCATCAGTGTTGAACACTGATGTCGTATCCTTAGAATCAGTCACAGTATTACATGATCAACAATGCAGATCGCGTCCGAAAGTTCTCTAACGCTCCAATTAACCGTTCCTGGAATAATTCGTTGGATACCTTCAAATATAATGGAAGGCGGTCCACCGGAACCGACCAGAACGGTGTGCTAAATGTAGTGAGATGGCTTGAGTGGTCGTCGAACCACAGCTGCCAGAAAGAAGACGACAGATCATATTTGGTGAACAGGGGTTCACGAAGCAAATGGCTTAGGATCGACACAAAGTCGTGGTTTTCCGGATTTCTTCAGAACTGCTGCTGTCTGATTGATCCTATATGTTGGTCAGGTAACTGACGCTATAACACCGAGCTTCCTTGGGCGATTCAGACTCACAGTGGCTTGTTTCTGTTCGGATGGGTTTAAGATTGAGGAATCGCAGAGGCAGCTTCACTATGGCAGATGCTGACACACTGGTTAAAAGATAACTCACAGCAATTTCATCGTGATACCCTGATCACGAGGATCGGGACTTTTCTCATATGAACGAAGAAGTTGTAAAACTTTGCAAGACCCTTCAAAGCCAACGCACTTTGGTCGATGCTCTACTCTGACAACTGATTTCGGTGGAAAGACTGCGATCGCCCACACAATACTCTTCTAAGTTTGCGATCACGGTTCCGGATCTCTGGGGTTTACTTTTCCAGCGCAGCTCCCAACTTAATTCCGAAACATTGCAAGTTGACGTTATTTTTAACTCGTGCGCCTATCTGATAGGCCACAAGAAGGGATAAACCGGTCGTAGGCTGTTGAAGAGTTTTCAGCAACCTTGTGAGTAGTTTCCTTTATGAAAATATACTGCGATATCTCGAATATCGTACCAACTGAAACATGAGGCGGCCTCTGTGCAGCACATTCAGTTGAATAATATCATAAACGAGAGATGCAGTTGAGTCTTCCGTGAAAATCTAGTTGATATGCAAATGAGTGTATCCGTTGAGATCTGTTCATTTTGGGTTCAAGTAGAACACAAAGTTGACGGAAACCCGGGGACTACGCCTACCTGACGAGCCCCTAGAAGGGCAAAACTGGTGGTGGGCTGTCGAAGAGTTTTCAGCAACCTTAAGAGCAGTGTGTTATGTCTAGGATCTGGCAGCTTTAAACCAGGGACGTAAGCGAGTTTTCCAAAAGTAATCATTTTCTGAACAATAACAGCAGAAATGCTGTTCATTCATCCACATTGACTTTAGTTCAACTCTGAAAGAATCACTCATCATATCACACATGCTTGGACCACCTAACCGACTGGGACCGGTATGACCAGGCGTGTGTCTACAAGCAAGTAGGATGAAGTTATTGCCGTTTAAATGAACGTCAAATGACTATTCAGAAAGCACTGAGAGCACTAGGAAACCGTCGACTGGGTTGCTGATGCAGGACAGGAATAAGACTTCCTTGCCGACTTGGCTTTGAGCCGGTGTACCATTCAGTGTGTTCTTCACAAGGTTTGAACACCTTGGTTTTAGTTTTTAGGGTTAATAAGTTTTCCCTACATATAATATTTAACCGCCATTCTCTCTCATGTTCAGGACTGTGACAGCAGGGATTATAGCATATACTGAGACAGCATACCCCATAAGTTAATACTACCAAACTGTGGACTAAGGTTTTCTCCGAAGTTTTTCTATTAACCCACTCAAACGAATGTATAAATACGCAAGCAAAATGGAAAACTGTTGGCCAAAATTGAGGGAGAGTTAAAAAACTAGTGGGGAAAACACTAGATGAACTCTGTAGACGATGAGAAAACGATAAAGATGAGCTGGACAGAAACGTCCCGCTAACGGAGTGTCATAAAACCCAGTAAAACGGATAGTGGAGCCACAGCAGAGCTTCGCCGTGCATTGAGGAGCTCATTTACTTATAGTGCAAGCTAATTTCCTTTGCCCATGATGAAATTGTCCACTCTCTCACACTTCCGCGAGAAGAATAGTAATGACTTCCCACAAAACGGATCATTGGACTATGGAACTGAACGGAGAAATCCAAAAGCAAGTGAAAATGTAGGAACACAGAGTGCGAATTTCTCCGAAAGAAAGCGAACAGAGTAACGCAAATTGGAAATGCACGAACCAGGGAATAATTTTGACGCCGGGAGTAAGACGAGGGATACTGACAGATCGCACAACAGTGTACTGATTTCGACAAGTGTCAAACATAACTAACATACTTTGCTAATGTATTCCTTCAGCTGGTTTATTTCAGATTTGCGACTGGATAAGGTTGCTTTCAATCCGGCAACTGTAGCCTCCTCACGAGCTAGCTGTTCCTTAAACTGTCGTTTCTCCATTTTCTGTCGCGCTGCAAGCCCTTCGGCCCGGTGTGTTTCAGCCTCGAGAAGCTAAAACACAAACAAAGGGATGTTGCAATAGCTTCACAGTATAGCGACCATGACAGGTCAGATGTGACATTTCCAGGAAAGGCATATCTCGGTTGGCCCCTAAAAACTGAATAAAAGTAGACCTTTCGTAAAGTATGAAAGCTTACATATGAAGCGCTGGAGTCAGTGTTGTTATGAACGGACTGTGGATCGTTGCCGATTAGAATGATAGACAACTAGAGTACCGACGGGATATTGATCTAATGCGGTTGAGCTTTGGGTTTAAATGGTGTTGAGCTCCGAGAACAGTAACTATATTATAATTATAGTAGACAGTTACGCATATTTGCCCACAAATCGTCCAGAAAACCCCCTGCCAGCAAACACCCCAGAGAAGGAACAATGATCATGCTAATTGAGTTTTGTATAACCTTCAACCTTGCTTCCTTGAGACGACAAATGGGGTGAGCACACCTCGGGTTGGTTGGGGAAACGGGTGAAAGAACAACCATGGGTCCTTTGATTTCAAGTGTTCATAAATCAAGAGATCCATGGGAAGTACTGTGAATCCTCCATAGAGTCATCCTACAAGATAGCCCACCACTGGGAGGAAAGAGGGTATTGGCCTCTTCAAAGGTGTACTGTTTCTAAGACGGGTTTACCATCAATTGTGGTTGATGGTTGACGAGGAACGGTGCAGTACATTCCTCAGGGGAGTGGTTTCTATTCGAAGGGGCCTCTCTTGATGAAAATGACTTTATCTAGGATATTTAGCACGGATGCTTGCAGCTATGGAAAAAGTACAACGTTCTGGCAGATCACAATAATGTCCGCAGAACCTCACCTTCTTGGCTTGTTCAAATGCGGTCCTATAGCGGTCCACTTCAAATTTCAAATCCTCCACGAATTCTGGTGTGACACGAGTGGACTTGAGCCCCAGATCAACTGACGGGTTACCACCATTGGAGGGTGTCTTGATTTGAAGTCGCTAGCACACATGAAAAGGCAGATATGAGAACAAAATAGAGGAGCATATGTGAACACGGAGCGAAGGCCATCCACTACGTTTTACGGAATTCTTGTTTTTTTAATTCACGCAAAGTAAGTTACTTTATGTGGTTAATGCCGCTATATTCAATCCAGAAAACTATAGTAACACAGAAACAAGTTGGGTTGGAGGCTTGTGTGGTTATTTCCTACCCCAGCTCTTTGGCGTGTACCGTCAGTAGTTCATGAGTAGTGCGTATCATTCCACAGTGTTGTATGACAGCGGTGTACATGTAGCACACGATTACCCCAAGTGCGATTACACCAATTGGTTCAGCTAACTTCACTCACACCCCATTGATGAAAACGTAGTTCATTAATGGGACTTTGAGAAATCGATAGAGTGAAGCTCTGTGTATTTGGAAAGATTCACGTGGAATGTAAGTCGAGGGCTAGGTGGTGAGGGGTTGATTAATAAGAACAACCCGGAAGCTAAAGATCTAGAGAAGGCGAAGCCTAAGGTGAGTCGGAGCATTCAAGGCACATCGAGTCAGCTCAGTAGCGTGGGTGTCTATGTATCCACAAGACACATTTCCGGTCATTGCCAGGAGGATCAAACGATCCGGCTTCCGCGCTCGATCAAGCAGGCAACGTTGTGCTTTGTACGTATGTGTCTGGTTTATTACTGCGATATTACCTTAGGAGGAGAAGTGCAATCGGGCGGAAATGCATCGTAACTTGGGTTGGAATGGTCGGCTGATTGTATGGTGGATCCGTTTCGGGATATTACCAGTAACATAATTTCAAGATACACGTAACCGTGAGTGGTCACTTGGCAGCATACCTCCATAGAACTGGTCAAGTGGAGATACCAGCGTGAATACCGGGTGCAACAAAGCCTTGTGAATATCGGCAGTTTGACCGATCTGCAGCAAACAACGTCACATCTGGTGGTAAGAAATCCATCAGGTGCTCATAAAATAGCAGTACCGTCTTAAGGCAGGCAGATTACCTAATATAGGTAGGGTGACTAAAAGCTTCATACATTGAAACGCAAGCAACAGTATCCGCGAAACCAAGTGTGAAAACGGGCGTGGATACGTGACACATTTCTCAAGCGTGTTTCACAGAAACTGAGCTTGGTTTGGTACAGAACTTGGCACTTGGACTGAATCCAGTCGAAGCCAAGCATAAAAAGCAACAGAAAATTCGGCTTGAGTTGATGATATATCTTGATCGGTTGTGCTAGTAGGGTGTTGGATTTCCAATGTCTTATGTTCAGAAGGTGCGTCCAACCGAAAATGTGGTGTTTATACTACTGGTTTATTTTTAGTAGATACTTTTGGGAACCAATTTTGCACGTGTTGATCGCTGTCATTGAAAAACGATCCGACCGCAAATGCAGCTGCAGCACCTCACCGTCTTCAAAACTGAGGATCCGAACTTCATCTGCGTTATAAGTTTGATTCGACTGAGAGCCGAAACTTCAAGAGGATTTAGCTCGGCGGCTGTAGTGCAAAATGCTCAAAGGATATAACTCAGTCTTACGGAGATTCAGTAAGTTAGCGAATAGGACCTAGTAATCACTAACATCCACTCCCGCGTAGAACTCTGATGCTCCACCGCCGTCCTGCGCAAGTTACCTGGACAAAACTGTGGGGTGAAAAGAAATGTCGTTCTGAATATCATAGATGTTTGCCGTAACCTGTGGTGCTGAAAGCGAACGCTGAAACACTTCAAAGAAGTCCTCCAACGCTACAGAGGTTAACATTTTTGTCTCCTGAAAGTACAAAGCGGAGTAAGCTGTGGAACAATCAAACAGTAACAGGAAAGTCGCGGAGTTGTGCGTGTCTAACTCACCTACCTGCATTGCGCAATCAAGCTGGGTCTGTAAAAGTTCTTCCCGTTCATGACTACGTTTCAGTTTGGCCATCGTCTCAGCTAAACGTGATTCCAACCGCTCTAAATCGCCCTTGGTTTTATTGGTCTGTTTTTCCAAGTCGGTGGTACGTTGTTGCGCTACAGAGAGCTGTGTGAGTGTATCGGACGGAGATGGAGAGAGAAAGGAATTCGGATTAAGAACCAATGAAGACTTCTGTGTTCGCCTAAAGTGAAAGTAACATCTTGCTCCGGATAGAGGGAGCAGACGAAAACAAAAGTCCCGGGTACTCTGAAAGCTAGTGATGCACCATGAAGAGGTTGGCTGCGATCTCCGTCAGCGACAATAGACAAGATCTTGACTGCTGCTAGAAGTCGTAGAAATAGTATCTCATACAAGTGCATTAAATAGAAAGGACTTCCCAATAAGAAACCCTCTGCAAAAAAACGGAACACAAAAGCAATGGAGCACAGAGATGCATGTCAACTCGGCGTTTGAATATCTGAGGGTTGCGAGTATTGCAGCACGGAAAGTGCTAAAAAAATTTAGAGGTGGAGGGTTCTGAGTGTTTTGTGTCAAGCTCGGTGAACAGAAAAAACGAAGAAGGAGGCAAATAGATCAGTTCTGTAGTTGGAGAGGGCTGAAACTCAATAGGGATGGCTGGGTGTGAGCACGCCGGTTGTATGGTCGGAAACATATCAGGTTGTCGAACAAAGTTCGAATTCATAGTACTCATGTGCGGTCAGTGTTTCTCTACGATTCGGTAACTTGAAAACTCTACTAAGCAGATGCATATAACCTTTCGGTTTTCGATCATCCCTGCCTCTGACGGCCAGCTTCTAGCAAGTCAGTTGATCGAACTGGTAATATGTTGGTGTGTAGACCATAGTTTGCAAGGAACCAAATACACGCCCAAGAACTGGTCTACTCAAAATACAAAATCTTCGCTAGTTAGACCATTTTCTTCGGATGTCAACAGAGTGACTGATGTAGAACGTTGTCTGCTTAACGCCAGCCCAACTGGAAACGAAAGGAGGCGAGATGGCTCAGTGGTTAAGACACGAACTTACTGACCGGAAGATCCGTGGTTCGAACCCAACCTGTGCATTTCGACTGTTTCTGTGTAGGCCTGGCAGTATCGCAGCCCTCGTGCTTCCTTCGGGTGGCATGGCAGCTAGGCACCGAAAGAGTGTTACAGCTGAATGATTATTTATTTACTTATTATTATTATTATGGAAACGAAAACATGGTGGTCAGCCGATGATACAAGCTATGGAAGCCATATAAGCACCATTTGGCGAAGTTGGCAAATGTCGTCTGCCAAGTTGTTGGCAAAAGGATAACCTTATCCATGTTTAGATAAACTTTCCGACAAGGCAACTTGTCGCAACTACCGCGCCCATACACAGATTTGTCACATTCACTCGCATAACCGTATCAAGTAGCCCAGATTACCTTGCTCATTTATTTCTTTTCGCCCCTGGTAACCCGATTCACCAGCAGTGTGCGCCAGTTGCTCCCGGGCATGACTCATAGCTAAAAATGATGGTGGTGGTGACGCTTAAAATACAGACAGATGGACGGAGACGGCTGCCTCTGGTGAACATCTCGTTGCGGTGGTAAAATAAAGCAAGATATGCCACGTCCCGACGGCGAGGCTAACGGTCAGAGAAGGTGTGGTAATGAGGCGTACAAACTTATTTTTAGTAGAGTATACCAAGGGGATTTAAGATGTGAGGGGTCCGTTCCAAGCATGGTGGCAACAATATTCAATTGTGGTGTGAAGTGGAGAATCCTAACGAAGCTGAAGTTGATAAATTAAAGAACTCGAAAAGACTGTGTGTTGTTGCAGTCGGCGCCTTCCATTCAAGGATTACGATAAGGCTGGTGACCAGTGCTGTGACAGCTAGTGTAGGATCGCCAGTGGGTGGTGGCCCGCTGGGAACGGCAAAACGCAGAATGACGAAAAGTGACGTCGCCCGCGAAAGGGTGGCTGTGCCGTTGAGAGCAAGAAAAGAGTCCGAGAGGAACTGGTTATGTCGTGTGTTGCATCCAGATTGGTCAGCGTCGCGCTGACTCGGTTGATCATTTTGAAGTGAGATCCTCATCAACTAATCGATAGGTTCTTGCACCACTGAGCAACTGTTTGGCTTTCCAAAGGTGGCCCGCTTGTCCATTGCCACTAATTTGTCCTTTGTATGCTAGCGGCATAATTAATCATCCTGTATAATCAGATGCAATCAGGAGCTATTTACCGCAAAATAAGTGGTAGACGACCACCTCCATTTTCTCAGCTGTCAACATCCCGAAACTGAAATGACTTTCCGCCTCGACAGAGCTGTGAAATGCCAAACTTAGTTGATTTTTGTCAGTGTGTTTTTGTTTAATCTGGAATACATACATAAGAAGATGAAGCGATGTGGATCCATAACTGAATTTCAGTCAGCCAGTCAGTAATAGAGCGCAGAAGGATATACCATGTAGACCACAGCTCTACCCGGTCTCCCAGCTTGGTACTATTCAGTGCCGCAGACTGTTACCCCGAGGTTATCAAGATTGTCAGTATTAAACTTGCCGTTTCGCACCTAATATGTTACCTCTCACTCGATAAAACTCAGTTGGAATGAAGCCTGGGCATCAACAGATTTCCAGAATGAAGTCCATGTGATTTCAAACATTGAAGATCCGATCGTTCGGCCATTATTGCAGCCTTTCCAAAGCCTAGTTATCGGGCCGCCCGGGAAGAACACGAGGACTCAGGTATACAGCTAGGTTGCGCAAGCACCGACAGTAGCGAGCAATTAGTATGAGGTGGACATGGATCGTCTCAAGTGTCTAGGGCCAGGGGCTATCTCTCTAGGATTTGAATGATTTCGAACTCCTGATCATCCCTGCCACAAGAAAATTCATGTTAACAGTGTTTGTACTGTCAGTTTCTACTCAGACTGTATGACTGCAGTTGAGGTGTAGGCTTGCAGCAGATTCCTGCGTGTTGATTTTTTAATACATAGGTCACTTAGACAACCAATGAGGCAGTGAGGAGCCGCTGTTGCTGCCACTAACAATCATGTTCCACTTAACAATAATGCGGCTGCTCAAGCTTCGCATGCCTAAAATACGCTTACCTGTTTGGCCACTTCACTGTGTTCTTCGGTCGTAGGCAGTTGGGCTAAGTAAGATTCCAACTGTTTGAGGCGTTCCGTTTTGTCACGAACCGTCAGCCTGTAGCTTTCCAGACTGTTTTGGGCTTCAGCCAACTGGTGTTGCAAACACTCATTCTGAAACAAAAGCAGTGTAGAAATTTGCTGGCGAAATGTGGTTCACAGTTCTTCGGTATGCTTCTCTGAAAGCAGACAAAAAACTGTTGACTAAGGAAGAGCCTGGACAACCTATAGGCGATCTATGGGTGATTAAAAATCTAGAAATAAGATGTATCTCCCGCTCGACATTCTTCTCGAACAAGGGACTGACTGGCTTGACAACTCAACCCACTGTGCAGTAGACTAGTCCCATGACGCCGAATCATATGATATACGTTGAAGGGTGGGCTTGATGGTGGTTGGTCTAGTCTTGTCTTTCGAAAGAACGTGCGTCTCAGATTGCGGACTGCCAATAAAGAACTTATATGAGTTTGGTATCACACCTCACGCCGGTAACGTTTGGATTTTCAACTTTAAAAAAGCGTGTGTTAAAAGCTCTTTCGCAGTGGATAAGGACTGGGAAGCATACACAGCTGTGACTCCCTCAAAGTACACTTTGAGGTGTCCGCTGTGGTCAAGTCACACTTCACCAGTTAGAACTGGACGCCCAAAGGTAGGGAACACTTGGAAGTGCTCGTGGTCTCGTTCCTCAATGTGGCGAAAGGATTTCCTCACTATTCAGTCCAATGGCAGTTGAATAATGTCAAGCAACTGGTATGCTTTCAGTACATAACTGACATGCAACTCGGATGTACCACGAGGGTCTAGATACCGCCAGGCTCCGTTAACCAAGTATTCAAGATAACGAACCACTTTACTCCACAAGTCGTACGACTCACCAGCAATCGTACGTTCTGTTTGGGACTTGTTCGGTAACGTCTCACCCCGAACCAAACTTCTATCCCACTCCAGCAGCAAATGGTGCATATGGTGAACAAATAGCACTGAACCAGTGTTACCTTGGGACTTGACTGAGTCTCAAACGAAGCTCTCACCTACGATCAATTGGAATCCTTCGAGTGACTCTACCTTACTTTACTTTGCTTTACTTCAGTTTACCTTAGAACGACTATCTACCGGGACAGGAGTAGTCAACTCCACAAGTGTCTGCGATACACGCTCCCAGACACGGTGATCGGTTTAAGGATTGTACAAATCGCGATCAGGTGTTAGATCGAGGGGAAGATTCCACAAAACACGTGAAGATCGAGTTACTCCATATCGCCTTTAACTGTACTGAGCCAGGGTTTCGGGCGTCCTTCTAGGCGACAACTTCATCTTTCACATGATATTAGGGCCAACGTTTGCTTGGTGATTTACGTATCGTTGTGCGCAACGGATGCCCAAACAATTGCAGACGTCGTCGTCAAAGGAGCTGAGATAGGCATGACAGGTCATGCCCCCCGGTCCTCATCATCACCTCAAGATGATGAACTCTCACTATACGACGAAGACAAAAACCTCTGCCCGTATAGGCTACGTTTCGCATGCATAAATTAGAATCAGATAATCACATGATAACAACAATTTAGTGCGCAGGAGATTCAAAGCCCACTGACTACCAGCTAAGAAGAACGAGGCCATCAAGGGACTGAACAACACACTACTCTCAACCTTTCCGCAGTTAGACATACCGAACATATCCACAAGCGCCTCTGTCGTACTGAATGGTATCAACTGTTGCACTCTACACCCTCGGGTAAGGCAAGCCTTCACCGCATCGCGGTTCAGACTTTTGAGTAACAGCCAGGCTGAAGTATCCCGGAACAAAAACATACGTTTTCCCGCTGCCTTGAGGGCTCAAGAGAACAGCGTCTTGTTTGGGTTTGTGCAACCCACAAGTAACATCTGTGCACGCGGCACATGAACAACCAATTGTCGCCTCACGTGTGAGTTGCAACGCGAAAAGTGGATCCTCTACGTTTTCTGGTGGTTTGGTTGCATTTGTTCGGAAATTAATTTGGTTTCTGATAAACCCATTGGGTCATGACGAAAATGGAGTGACCCTAAAATTATTCTGCACAAGTATGTGTCATTTACGAAAGTCCACTAATATACAAAAGGGTCTGATCGGTGTGGTAATCATCTGTGAGAATGGGATAATCGGGTACAATGAGAAATTCGGAGTGAAACAGCTTGATTTCTTAGAGGCAGTCAATATTCTTGGAGCGTTTCTCTCACGGAATGGGTCGATAAATCACCTCAAGTACCTTAGCAGCATTGCATATTTGGGGAGTTTTCGTCCTGTAGGATGACGGCGCCACAAACTCACCTCTTTAACGGCTGCTCCGAGTTTGGCTTCATAGTCGACGCAGACTTTGGCATGTGCTTCCTTACACTGCTCAAGCTCGTATTCGACGGATCTGAAAAACAGGGGGTTCAAAAATACCCTGAGAATACATTTCTTTCAACAAAGACGCACGTCACAAGAGAGTTGGTTTAAAATCTAAAACACAGGCAGAAGTGACGCAACATTACAAAATCAACGCACATCGTATTCTTGAAGCAGTATGGAGGAAATACCAGCAACCCGACCCAGAGAATCAAACAGAGGAACATCACCAAACGACAGCGTGAACTGTTTGACGGGTAATTTACTCCCTTCCAATAAAAAAACGCAGCGTACCCCACAGCGGTACCTAGTAGAAGATATAACTCAGAAGTGATACGGATGGTTACTGGGTAAACCGTCACCAAAACACCACTGGAAACTTGCAAACCGCGCTCAATCGCCTCTATCCCGTTCGGATAATAATCTACTCGAAACCGGATAGCCCTATCACCGATGCCGATGTCGGTTTTGACCACTGCCTTGCTGAAGTTTGATCTGTCGAGATAGGTTCGACCATCATCACCTTATCGTAGTCCTCGCTGGAAAAATACATTGCATATTCCGGGAATACAAGAAAAATACGTCCACAGAGGTTGCTTCAACTCCTTGAGGGGGATGGAATTACATGAAACATCTCTGTCGACTTAGGCAAGTGGTGGTAAAAATCCCTTCCTTCATTTAACAGAAAACGGTTCTTAGAATGTTAAAGTTTGTAGGAAGAACAATAACAGACGAGCGTAGTGGATAATGACGCGAATTCCCACAGGAACAGTCAGACAGGGTTTTAGTGGTGCTGGACAAAATACTAGGAGTACTAACACAAGCCAAACTGGACAAATCAGATGAGCTAGCCTCTCATGGAGCGACCTTTTTACAATGGACTAGCGGTACGCTGGAAGAAAATGGAACAGGTTATCTACAAGGACATCTGGGAATGTCCCTAAGAATTCAGCAACTGCTGGTCTTCCAGAGCCACTACACATCAAAACGATAACACTGAACTAAACCTTGCTTTGGAAGGGGCGATTCGGCGCTGCAAACTCGTTTTGTTACCGGCTACAATCCGACTTCTTTTACCCAGTCCAACTCATTTTATCGGTTGTATCGATTGCACCGGTCTACGTTTATATGCCTGAAAAAGTCCATTTTGAATGTCCAAACGATTATATTGAATGGAAGCAGGCAGGTCATGAGATACGAGGAATGGTGCTTCCTGTGCTCACGACAGTTCACAACGGGGCCAGCTGTATCAAAGTCCTAATGACCTTGTTGGCACTTGCGTCAGAAATACGCCAGAATTCGGAATCAGTCGGAACGCTTTTGGGCTGAATACTACGCTAACGCAGCATGATGGTAGTCATCTGTTGTCATCATCTCAGTAAGTGAAGTATATCAATAGTGATTCTTAGCTGCCATACAAACATGAAGAAAGAAAAAAAGGACTGGGGACTACATGCAAAACAAGCCAGTCGAAACCCGAAGTGCTACATACGGTGACTGTGACACAAGCCGTTGGTATTGAAAAAGTCGTCAGAAATGTGACATTTTCCAAAAGGTGGTAAACACTTTAGAGTTCACTGCAAAAACATGTCAGCTAAAAACAGCGGTGTACCGAGATTCAGGCTGTTAAGATCCGATGATGGAGGAAGACCGGAAGGTCATGGCCGAGAAAAAACATTGGCGTCAGGTAGTTCCACCTTTTCAGGAGGCGAGAATCGCGCAATCTACACACCAGCGTTCCTGGACGAGGGACTGGGGCCTGTGTGCCTCATTACAAAGTATTCTGTCTAGTGGGTAGTCAACATGAATGTGAGACGCGCATAGCTTGATTAGTCTTGAAAGGGATGAAAGAGTTGTACAATGCTTTTCAGCATCGATTAGCTTCATTTACAAGACCAAACCTCCATTGAAAAAAGTGTGAACTCCGTCACGCCAACAAGGTTAGTGTCTTCATAATTCGTCGCCAGTGTCCTTGAATGGGGCATAATGGGCTTGCGAGGCAGACGGTCCTCTGATGTATGAGGTGAACTAACGTCTGTCGTGGGCGACATTTTGCTTCTAAGAACTACCTGGCATAAATTACCAGTGCTGATCCAATATTACAGTCAAACCTAGACAATCCGGACCGGCATGTACCGGTTGTATTTCTGATCCACAATCTAGAATGTCGTGCGGCAACTGGAGAGCAGAGAGAAAAGGTCCCACATATGATTTAAAGGGAGCTGTTTCTCCTAAAGAAATAGGGAGGTCCGTGCCACAGTACACATGTGTTCCAAAGGGTCGTTGCGTGGGGAAAATATTATTATTATTATTATTATTATTATTATTATTATTATTATTATTATTATTAGCAGTAGTATGACATCAGTGTTCAACACTGATGCTTCGATGCCGTACAGAGAAATTATTATACATGTTATGAAAATTGGAACGCATTCTATTGTGTCCCACCTTCATGTTCGTTACAGGGAAAGGATGGTTTACATTTCTATTTAAAATCGTTTGCATTTCCAAATGATCCAACTCCAGATGAGCTGTCGGTTGCACACTTGACGTCTGTGGTCAAATGCCAAGACAGTAGTTCGACTTCACGTATCCTGGATATTGTGGGCTTGTTGTGTGCTTACTAGAGTGGAGAGGGTTCGCTTGATGCGCAAACGTTGCGAACTGACCGGAATACAACCTACGCGTTGGGGTGATTTGGTTGCAGGATGACGCGGCTCACCAATTTAGGCATTTCGGTCAAACGAACAACGGACAACGAACGCTCTTCTCCAGCTAGCGGACTGAGCAATCAACTGGTATATGGAGTACAGGCGGGATGTACGGTATACGGTAACCATGAGAAAAACAAAAACGGGAAACTGCGAAAAAAAAACGAAAAAAAATGCGAACAAACGTGAAAAAAGCCTTCGAGCAACACTAATTAAGTCGACTCCGACTTTCAACAGACGAACGATAGAAAGAAGCGGTGGCTTGCCACGTGAAAGCGAAGTAGCAATAACCAGACAGACATCGTTTGTCAAGTTAAACTTGAAGTTATATCAAGCCGCTATTTAACTTACCCTAGTTCGAGATTTGCACTCTTTTCACGCTCATTTAGCAACCACGTAAGCTCATCTACTCGCTGTTGTAAGAGCTCAACCTCGGTTGCTCGTCCCTCATACTCCATCTATATCACAGGCATCCAGTCATATACGAAGGTTACGAATAAACAGCATCGCTCATTCTGAAAAAAAAAGACATAAAACCCCTTGGATGTTGTGTTCCGAATTAAGCGAAGAAACAATTCATACAAGAATGAAGCAAAACATTTGATTTTATACCAAACCTAACTTTTATATTCGGATCATCAGCAGCGAAAATATCAGCAAATTGTCGCTGCTTTACCGGATTGACTAGCTTGTTCGCCTTGCTTGAACACCCGTGTATGGTACTGGCCTATTGTTGTCCATCTTCGTCGTGACCCTTATCGTAGACAGAAAAACAACAGCAATGTGAAAAGGGAAAAATAAGGTCTACAAACTTAGCAGAAACAAATGAGAGGAAAATCCTATGTCTTCAGGTAACAATGGCACAAATACAGTTGGGCATTGTGTTGAAGAGCACGGCACCAGCTGGCCAATTCTGTAGACATCTTACCCGAAAGAAAGTCCAGTAAACAGAGACGAATAAACATTAGCCGGACGTCTGAGAAGCCCCAGAGCACTTCATAGGAATGTTTTATAGCCTGTAGACCTAAACCATGAGCAAGGAGAATTGCGTGGAGCCAACAACACATGACGATAACACGGCGCTCGACGTGACGGTGGCCGGTTTCATGCCGCGTTGCTACGTCATTGTCCGCTGACCGCACACCCTCTTTTCAACGGAGGTTTGGGTTGGGGAACACAGCAGCAAAATGGTGGACGGGCAGTATAATACACGTGGGTGCAATACTGGGATATCAGCAATAGTTGCTGCACCCAACCGCCGTCTATGCGCCATCTGAGAATAAATTCGCTTCGGTCAGCTAACTTCTGAAGCTATCAGAAGCCACAAGTACTCTAATATTTGAAGGTGTTCTAGGCTGTTCGACCGGAGCAGCATGTTTCATTTTCATAAGTTAGGGTAACTCTTATGATTGTTCTGTGTGCATACATTATCATCTTTGAAGACAAAGACGCAGCACAAGCTCTGTTGAATAAACTGACAACGATCATACCACCTTCTGGCATTCACCTAGCACCTTCAAAGTGCAAATTCATGCTTCATAGCGTGCATTCTCTGGGCAAACTCCTTACAACTCAGAGAATCATGGGAGCTTATGGAGAATTTTACACACCTCGGTATTTGTATTAGCTCTGACGGAAGTGTGCCTGATGAAGTCAGTGCACGAATTTCAAAGACCGGAACCACGTTCGCTAATTTGGACCACCTGTGGCGTCAAAAAGGCATATAATTGGGTCTCACGGGTAGCGTGTATTTGGCTACAGTAAGGGATGTGTTGTTGAATAGTTGCGAAACATGGCTTCTGAGGACAGATGATGTGAGGCGTCTTCGGGTTTTTTACCACTGATGCTCCCAAAGTGCTGCTGGTGTCGGGTGGCGTCAAGGAACTCGTAACGAAGTAACTAGAAAACGGGTATTTGGTTGTGCAGCAGGTACTTCAGTCGCGAAAACATCCAGCACCATTAACTGCGGTGGCTCGGCCATGTGCTACGCATGCTAAAACACCGTCTGCCGAGACGAGCGCTGTTCTCCGTGCCTCCTTCATAATGGCGCAAACCGCGAGGTGAACAACGTATGACTAAGCAGCAGGGTGTGAAATATATTACGAAGAGCTTGGGTGTTGTTGGTGCAGTACGCTTCCCAGGATGGGGTCCCCGTGACCCCTCCTGCGCTTGGCTGGAGACAATGCAAGAAACC
>SJOL01008943.1:52473-78711 GCA_004794785.1 Opisthorchis felineus | reverse complement strand
GGACCAGAAGACATCACGAAGGTAGATACCAAAAAGGATTTGGGTATCTGGCTCTCTTCAAACATGTCTTTCTCACTGCACCATGAGAAATCGGCCCAAAAGGCATTCGCCGTTCTACGGATGATTCGGAGCACCTTCTCCCGTATTACTCGCATGGACTTCCAAATACTCTATAGGGCCTACGTCCGACCGCCTCTTGAATATGCCAACCAAGTTGTTTACTCAGGATGCAAGAACGACGTTACCCTCATTGAGCGTGTCCAACGAGCTGCTACGAAAATGGTTGCCGGCCTCAAATCCGTGGGCTATAAAATGCGTCTAGCGGTGCTTGAGCTCTTTCCGCTGGAGTATCGCCGCCTCTGAGGGGACTTAATTCTTACTTATGCCCTGTTTGAACAAGGTTTGGCCAACAGGTTTTTCACCGTTGAGCCAGCAAACACACGGCGGGGACATGGTAAGAAGAAGATTTTCAAGCTCAGAGCGAACACTTTTATTAGGCAAAATTTTTTCTCATTTCGTGTAGCAGCTGCGTGGAATAACCTTCCTCCGGCGGTTGCCCACGCCCCTTCAAGAACCCAGTTCAAAGCACTATTAGACACTGTCTTATGCGAGTCCTCTTGCTGGGAAATATACTGCCCCGCGCTGAGAACTTAAAGAGCAGTGCTACACCCTTTTTTCTCTTGTACCTTTCAGGTGAACGACAACCGCTGAACGACAAGAACAAAACCGACCCAGGAAAGTTGGGCAAATGCCTCGATCCTGTGTATCGATCCGTGACTATTCAGTCGGTGGTGTTTATTGACCTTGAAGATTCGCACACTTAAACAAATCGCTGATTTAAATAATTCGCATAATGCATGTAAATGTACATTATACATAGACATTCTACACTATGAAGTGGCAACCCTGAACACGTCGTAGCTTTCAAGAAATCGATTCCATTTTGTGAGTAGTGAGCGGCGCGGAACACAGGACAATCAATGGCTTTCAAATCAAGTACGGCGCAAAGGTTGGTGTGTTGACCGTAGGTACCTGCGGTTGTCAAAAATACTTGACGTAATTACGCCGAACAGTTTCATTTGATATATCCTCAGTGTAGTCACTACCGTTTTCACTACTAATCAACAACCCACAGCTCCTAAACTCCCTAAACTCCTTTGAACTCACTTCGGAACTGATATCCTGCTATGTTCCATGTAATTTTGCACTTGCTTGTTCATAATGAAGGTGTTGTGTTCTTTTTGAGTATGTCCTCCCCCACTAAGGTTCTGGATCCAGAGCGTAGTGTACTACACGGTGGGACCACTTTCTAGCAAACAAGTGGTGTTTTCTGGGAGATCAACCGATGCGTGGGGTGTGGATCGAAAGCTCATGAGTCCTGAACGTATCGCCCCGTCCCGTCGTTCCTGAGGTTGTGGAATTCATGGTTGAAGACTAGCTCTGCACATATCCGTAACGTCAAAATGGTTTGGGCATCTTAATGGGGGTTGGGTGTGAACGATCCTGCATACTTAGCCTCTTTCTCACACGGGACGATTGGACCGGAGACCTGGATGCTGGGACCGAAGCAATCGTCATGTCTAGGCTTCTCAAAGTTCTTCTATACAATGCAGTTCAACATTTTGTTGCGGAGGCTGACCACATACGGGGTCATTGTTTCATCCTAAAGTTGGTTCTGTCACCTGGAACACCGAACAATAGAACTGTTTCGCACCCTCGCAACTCCACATGTTTGGCCACATGTATCAGTTATGTCCCCCGCTCTTCTAAACGTTTATCAGTGACCTTCCGGAAGCACTATGCACTTAGGTACTGTATTTCGACGATATTAACCTGCGGAAGGCGTTATGGTCCCCCGAAGACCAAGCAGCATTGCATGACGGCATCCTAAAAGTCCACAGCCGGTCTGCAAGCACTACTCGCCGTTCCGTAGGTAGAACTAGCATCAACAGCCGCCTCACTGCTCCAACTCCGTGTCACCCCTACTAGGGCCCCCACTGCCTTCGAACCGTCAAAAGCGAAGAATTAAACTTGACTAAGAAAGATCTAGGAAGGACAACGCAATCTTAAAAGGCTGCAACGGAACTGAAAATACTTAAGGCTACTGTGCGGAGGATGGACTTCTCCCGGGTTTGGCGGTTCATGCGCTTTCGTGACATTCTGGTATGGAAGGGTTGTTAGTGCAACATTCATCGTGCCTCGCACCGGTTTGTTCAATGGGTACCGGTCAGAATAACACAGTCCTCAGGTTTTGAGACAGAACACATGTGGCGATTTGTTCCTAGAAAGTCGGATTGTCCTTGCTGCAGTGCGATAAGGGTTGAACTTATTGCGTTTCAGACATCGTCATCATAAAAGACAGCAACATCAGTGTTGACACTGATGCTTCACTGCCGTACAACCATAAGGTTCGTCTAATTATATTTAAAGCCGTAGAGTGAAAAAAAGAGAAAAAGGGTGGGTGAGGGAGGGGACCTAATGCTGGCCTTTGTCAAGCGTTCTGAGGTGCCTACACCTCCAACCGCTCAATCAGACAATCTGGAAAGAAACTGACAGCACAAACGCCACTGACATCGAAAAGCCGCCATTCCTTGCAACGTCTCCAGCCAAGCACAGGCGGGGTCACGTAGGCCCCATCCTGGAAGGCGTACAACACCAACAACACCCAAACTCTTCGTGATCTCTTTCACGCCCTTCTGCCAAGTCATACGTTGTCCACCCCGCGGTTTGCGCCATCCTGAAGAAGGCACGGAGAACAACACTCGTCTCGGTAGACGGTGCTTCGGCATGCGTAGCACATGACCGAGCCATCGTAGTCGGTGGTGCTGGATATTCTCCCCGATTGAAGTACCTGCAGCACAACCAAATACCCGTTTTCTAATCGCCTCGTTACTAACACGCTGACGCCATCCAAAACCAGCCACGCTTCTGAGGCATCGTTGGTCGAAAACCTGAAGACGCCTCAAATCATCTGTCCGCAGAGGCCATGTCTCGCACCCATACAACAACAAATGTGAATACTTTCTCCGCAGGTTCCAGCTCTAGGACTGACCATTTTTCGTTTCAGACACATTAGCTGCACCATTTTTATCCAACGGACGGACTAAACCAAATACCCAACAAAGTATCGGCACTGCCCGGAATACCTTAATACGGCTTAATACCGTCCTGTGGAGAACAAATTAGGCTCGCCGGAGTCAGCGCTGCTGGCAAACGGGCTAAGCTGGACCGTTGGTATTTGTACGGGTGCTCATTGATGTTACGCACGGGGGGTATTCGCTTCTTCGACGGGAACCAACTTGTTCTCTTCACCTGTTGGTGATTCTCCTTGTGACGGATAAGCCGAATCGCCGCTATCCATGAAGCACAATCGGAAGCAAAGAACAGGCACAACGTCATCCAGTTTCTGTTTCATCGCTTGGTGCCGTAGATTACATGGAGACCCAGGAGCTAAACGTCAGCCCTAACAGTTCAAAACTAGGCTTACAGTTGTCCTTCAGTGCTGATGTCAAAATTGCTTTGTTCACCTGAAGCTGCCATTTGAACAGACAGGTGAAGTGTCATGATCCAAACGGGCCATCACACTTATGAGTCGGCGTAATTTTCCATGTGAGGGCTTACATAGTATACACTAGACATACGGTAGCTGCGATGGAAGCTAAGGTGGAATGTTAATATGATGAGAAATAGAGCACTGAGCACGATAAATGACCGCACTGTATTCTTCTTTGCTAGAAGATGCCACTGGAACACCTGACTTCGGCGGGCGGAAGTTTTGTGCAAAGTGTGGTATATTCCCAATAAAAATGTACTAACTTGGTATATGAAAAAAGACCAACGAGTGACTCAGTAAAAAGGTTGCGCAAGATACTCGAGGGTCGTGTGTAAGTAAGGTCATTATCATACTAATCATTGACAGCAAAACACTAGTACTACATAGCGCTCAACTGCTCCAGTGTAAACGAAACGTGTATTAATCTGTAGCTGTGCGCAGTTTTCAAGGATATCGTCTTCAGTCCTCTCTGGGACTTAGGTTATATGAGGTTGTCACGTGTTGTGGCGTAAGTTTTAGGATTCATCTTTTCAAAAGATGAAGATTTAAGTTCATGGTTATTAGAAGTCGATCGGGACTGTGATGTTCCCTATTGAGGGAGTTACCGAATCATCGTTGGGTTTAGTTGGAGTTGTTTCTCCAATTGTCTTCGGAACCAAGTGACTAGTGGATACAGTTCCCTCGTGTCCGTCCCGGAGTCGAACACATGCATACGAAGGATTATGTATCAGAAGCTCAAGTAAAGTGGGCCTATTGTATTTCGACAATCGTGCCGTTCTTCAAACAGGTTTTTCTGGGTGACAGCCATGTGGGATGTTTCAGCACGGACTTTCAGCGCCTTCTTCGAACCGAACCCTGGCTTTCCGATTGATATATGTAAGCTTGCAGTCCGGTGGTATTTCATCCTTGGCGCTGGACTGTGGGTTATGTGGAGAGTTCCATTCTCCAAAGCTGAATGCTATCATTTCTCACCTCGCTCCTTTGAGTTCCGTTGTACGCGAAGGCGACTGGCTGTTGATCCCTGATAATTGTGGAATGTCGCCCGATGAGGTAATGTCATCGTTGCACAGTGGCAATTGGCGTGGGTCCTTTTTCTGCGGTGGATTGATTCCTTTCGCTGGGAGACAGAGTCCTCAAGAAAAAGGTAACAAGGCTTATTTTGACACAATGTAGTTGCAGTGGTGATATCGGGTGCATATATATCGACAACCAGTGACATGTTGTAATTCACCATGAAGATCCTCGCGTTTTGTAGCAAGCTCCTTAGATTATCAAAAGACACGCTGACGCTCTGGGAGTGAGAGAGCCTTATTCATGCCAGATTTTGTCAGCGGATGATGGGAATGATGCTTACTAGGTGCGCAGTGGATATTGTCGAGATCATTAGGCCTTACTGCTACCAGAAAAACCATACCAACAACCAGTGACTATAATGGCGCACGCAGATACATCACGCACCGGATAATCAAGAGCTTGAAGGTTGACAGGGAAAGACGCTGGATATTGAAGGTTCGGAAGACGGAGAAGGCTTTCAATGTAGGCAACAGCCGCTCCCTATTCCAGCTGATTTGCTCAACCGGCCATAACACTGACTAGACATCAGCTACCCTTCGGAGATCCGATTACCTTACTCTGGTACACGGCGAGCCCAGGCTTCTAAATCAAACGCTTCCTACCGGCTACCTCACAGCGAGCCAGTGAATGACTGAGGCCTCCGGCTGGTCGCGGTAGCTTTGGGCGACCGTGCTAATAACGCACTTGTCTCTGTAGATCCAGTATCATCAAGGACTACAGTGGTTCGTTTCATACGAGCCTTTGTGAACTTGATTGTGACAGTCGTCTGCGCTCCCAAGTTTATCAGAACTAACCATAAAAAACAAGTTCTACGAACAGTTTCAGCAACAGGACTTCGACACGTGACGTCCTGATAGTAGTAAGGGACTGTAATTAATTTAGTACACGAGGCAACAGGTCGCGCCGTATACATGCCCGGTTCGGATTGGGCCACCGCTGTGAAATTAGTGCGTGGCTCATAAACTTAACCGCTATTAATCTGCTCGTTGTTAGCAATGCCCTTCCGCAACATCCCCCAAAAAACCCGGTTCGGTACTGGAACGCAGGCACACCGTCCTTCATGTAGACCATATTCTAGTACGATTGTAGATGTTATGGAGATGCGGATTCTGAAAGCTCAGTAGACACAGATCATACATTTGTGCGCGCTAGCATTAGGCTTGACGTTGGACGACTGGGGCGTTCTTCAAAGTGCATCAGCGTCGCACCGATCGTTCTTCCAGAAGGCCAAAAGATGCTTTCAGATGCCGTAACCACCAAACTGGACGCCAACAGCTCCATCCATTCAAATGGTCAGTTCCAGTAAAAGTTTATGCGATAAGCCACTGCTGACAAGCTAGTTTGCATGCAGCCATTTCCAAACGACTGTATCTGAAACAACTTTTGTTCAAAAAACAGAAGTATGTCTTTAAAGCAGCTGATTTTTTTTACTCTTTGCTAACGGGCTACGCGCTCTTCCAGGAGAGGCTGCATCTCATACTGGTCGGTCGTGGAATCAGCCACGGCATCTGCTTCGGAGTTGGTGCTTTCGGAAAACGTTGCCTCATGTGCGATGCTTCAGGAGGCTTCCGACCTCAACAAGGCTTACGGCGCTAGCCAAATAGACAGTTTCTTAACGACTTCGACGAAAAGATGAACCTCTGGATGGAAAACTTGAAAGAGTTGTTAAACCATCCACTACAACAGATCATAGACCTTGAGGTCAGTGAAGAGACAAGTAAACCGGAAACCTCTGTGATCGCCAAGCAATTTAAGGGCAATAAAGCTCCCGTAGAAGTCTAGATATTAGTATAAATTTTTCATCTCAACACCTGAACTATTCCACAAGCTGTTTTGTTCAACCTGGAGAATAATCTGTTCTTCGAGAGTAAGGATCGCCTCCACGATAGAATGATCTGTGATAACTACCGTTGAATTAGCCTTACTAATATTGCTGTTTAAATTTTAACGTCTCCTCGGTGAACTTTTTGGGGGAACATGAGTTGCACACATAAAGCCAAACCAATGGCTCCCTTCTAGAATGGGTTCTATGAACCAGATATTCTTTCTACGATGAAAATAAGGACATCGGTTTGAATTTTTGCAACCTAATACAGTTACCCCACCAAATTTCGGGTTGCGCTTGAGTCAATCATTATGAATCACCAGACAGTCCTCCTAGCTGAATGTATCCCGGTGGAGCCCATAAATCTCATTCAAGGCTCCTAATGCAGGAAGAGCCCACCGAATTCAACACCGCGTATGGCATATGACAAAACTTCCCACCATCACTAGTCTTCAATTGCGCTATCGGTGGGTCAATTTAGCGTGCATTGGAGTATGCTCTGATGTCCTCAAACTTGGAAAGCTGACTTGGAATACGCGAATGATGTCGTTCTGTTGGGTGATGACTTAGGAGGAGTCCGAACTCATTACGCAGCCCTCATCGGATTAGAAACCAACGCTGCAAATGCCGAAATTTTCTTCACCTGTTGAGCCTCTAAACGTAACGGGTGAATTAATTGGGCAAATTGCCGGCTTCATCTACCCTGTCTTCGTCATTTTATCCAACAAACCGACTAAAATGAAAATTCAACCATGTATGTGTCTTTATGCAGCTGAACACCAACTTGAAAAGAAGACCAAATTAGTTTGTGCACGAATCTCCGGATGTGCAGCAAAGCCATCCGCCCTGTCCTAATTTATGTGGAACGTGGACTCCACTAGCAGAGGATATTCCAAGGTTTGGGGATTTTTTTTACTATTGGCGCCTGCCATGCATTGTGACATTTCGCTGTTTAGGGAAGTTGTCCGTCGATTAGATCCGAAAACACTGTCCTGACTTACGTCTCCAGTGGCAACCCCTATAGTCTTTTGGGCATCAGTTCCGCGACAACGATGCTGAGCTCGAGATAGCCCAGTGGTTAAGGCGCCACCCCACGAACCGGACGGTGCGTAGTTTGAATCCGACCTCTGCATCTCCACTACTCCTTTCTAGGCTTAAGCAACCTGGCGGTATCCCAGTCCTCGTGCCTCCTTCCGTTGGCATGGCAGGGTGCTACAGCTGAATGCTTATCTTATTATCTTTATTTTTCTTTCAACGACGCTGAAATTACTCAACAGACCCTATCCCTTCCTCCATGTCATGGACGATGTTTTAGTCACCGCGGACATCTGAAGATTTGGTTCAGTGTGACCAAGGACGACATGGGGCAGCTCGGTCTCCACGTGGCCTACGGAGTCCGTCACGGGAACCAGCACTGGATCACGGTTTGTGCATGGAAGCCAACCGCAGTGCCTGGACAACATGTATCGGGACACTTTTTAGGCTGACTGTTCCTGTTTCAGAGTCTTCCTAAAGTAAAAAGCGGTAACGTTGCTCGTCGAATTTGTTCTTCAGCGACACAATGGTTGTCGTATGTGGGGCTTACGTAGTATGAGCGGGGAAATTCAAAACTCTCTCAAAAGGATTGATAACGATTGTAGGTGAAGTGGGTTCCGAAACAACGTCCACCTGGTGCGACCGATGTCTGATGGGAGGAACTACTACATGAAGTTCATAACGAACGACAGATCGTTGTGGTAAAGTCACCGCAACTCACCTCTTTCGGGGACTTTGATGCACCTGAACTCTGATCTAGGCGCGCCAAATTCCGACGTACAAGTAGTGTGTGTACACTGTAGTCAAATGATACTGGTGGCTCTAGTGTTCAACAGTGATCTTACTTCACACAACGTGCACCGCTCACCAATTGTTCGTATTCCCCGGCCCAACTCTTATGTTGTTCATCCTAGCTGCCGGGCCGGAACAGTATGTGGTGCTTTCTGGGAACGCTGTGGAGTGGCTTCCACGACGGAGTGTGTCTTGCAGCAACACCCAAATTAACAGCACTCGTGTAGGCATTTCTTTTACTGTTTTCAGTTTCACCTACGTTTGGGTTTCGTAATACGCAAGATTTTACTGTGCCTGTGGCATCACTTGTACCTTGTTCCTACACAGCTTCTGAAGACGGTGAGATCATGACGTCGACACGTCTGGCATTTACTCGGCTGGAACTCTGTATTGTTTTCTGCTGCCTCTTATGGTGAGTCTCGCTCACCCCTTGCAAAGTCAGCTTCTGAGCACACTTTCTACTTTGGGGTGTATGTTTCTCCCGTTACAGCACGTCCGGTATTCTCGCTGAACGCCATAACAACTATCCAGACATGCCAATATGCGGTGGCGTTGGTGCTGCCAGAATACCTACAGCAGAAGAGAAGAAAAAGCTTGAACCTCTTGTAAGCGTCGCTTTCGTCATGCAGTTACGGGGCTCTCTGTTCACAGCTTCTCCAGTCGCTGTACACACATCTTGGCTTTAAACCAACTAGCGTGGAAGTAGTCCTGGTGGCTACCCAAATTGTGGCTGGGACAAATTACTTTGCTAAGGTACTTTCACGTCTGGTCCTTGGCACATTTCTCCTACAGGTTAAGGTGAATAACGATCACTATGTTCACACACGTGTCTACGAAAAACTGCCCTGTTACGGTGGAACGCTGGAGCTACACTCTGTTCAAATGGATAAGACTGACACAGATCTGTTGGATTATTTTTGAGCTACTCAGCCAGTGGCCCCCGTTTGGGTTCGCTTAGAGGAATATTCGCCTCTGGTTTTGTGCGTTTGAGCATTTGACAATTGTTTTCCGGCCTTCCTGGTGGACTGTGATACTACTGCTCATTTTGATCACGGGGTTGGGAGAAAACGTTTTTCCAAATACTTAATTTTCTTGTCTTCACCCGGTTTTGAATGCGGATAGTTCTTGGAACAGCATATGTGTATCAGGAGAGTGAATAAATTTATGCGAGAAAACAGGACTTGATGCTCAGCGAACTACATTTTATCCACCGTAAATTTTCTGCATCCGCAGTTGCTCCTTCCACAGCCTGTTTCTTAAACAGGTAGTGATCAGGCAATGAGTGTTCTGTGTCTCCTGTCCATCTTGTGCTCGTTTCTACTCAACACGGGGCTGAGAAAGAGCTTGATCGGGTAGATGACCCTCTGACGTTCAGTATATGTAGTCTAATCGGGTGAGCTTACTGAGTGGACAGCCCATTTGTCGAGTTAGTTTCTGCTTCCAGCAGTTATCCGATAAGTTGCTAATCGGATGTTCCAATCCGATCTGGATAACGCTACGAAGACACTGATCGTGAAATATAAGATTTTTTTGTGCTGCAAGAGGCAACGTCTCCGATTCGTAAGACAGTATGGATCACACGGCGGCAGTATATGCTCTACCCCTGACAAACGCGCTGACATTACACCCAAACCATACGTGTCGGAGGTTGGCAAATGTCACCGCAGCCTTCCCGACTCAAGCAGTGATTTCGTCTTCCACCAGTCCGTTGGGCTTATACAGCTTCTCAGGTGAATGAATTTATCTGCTGCATAGATCGACTGGTTTGCAAGTACGAGGCTTTAGTTTCCTCCCACCCAGTTTTGCAGTAGCACGCTGCAGGTGTGAAGCACGTGTCAAATAGAATGACAGAATTGACAGAGGTACTGAAATGAGCCCGATGTGTGGAAGATCTGACTCGAGAAAAGCAATATCGTCCACATGCTCACTGTCTGCGAGGCAATGCCCCGGGAGGATTCCAACCCCGGAGGTGTCAGAGGCAGGTATAAGCGGCCGTCACTAGTGTACCCGAACGGAAGCTTCCTCTAGACCCATACGCATCCTCAGGGGGCGGCGGACAGTGCCTTCATTGGAGAAGAATTTAGCTTGGACGCTGATTGTTGTGGTTTCTGGAAGTCAACAAAGTAGAAAGCAACTTTTCATTCAAGGCCGCGCAAATGAGTAACGCTGTTTGCGCACCTGTCCCACAGCTTGCGAAGTCTTCGAAGTGTGCTCTACTGTCCATCTTTGGAACTGTATTGTATATCACAACGGATCCCTCCATTACTTTTCTTGGTTTGACTTAGGTTTAATTCAGTTCGTCGCGGTTAGTTGACATTTTTTTTTACCGTATCCCATCAGTAACACAGTTACAATCGATAGAGCTGCGCCGTTTTGAAACATTACGTAAGGCAAACAGAACACCAAGTAGCTGTCACACAGGAATGTAAAAATGCAGATTTACCTACGGGTCGGTTATCAAGTAGGTTCTGCTTCGCGGTAAGCACAGATAGGTTGTTCTGACAATCCACACATGGAAAAATGCCAAAACAGTGACAGCGCAGACTAGTTTCATCCAACTGGGAACTATTAATGTGCATCTCATGAACATACATGACGACCATAAACTTTGACTAGGGAGGGTGACAGTTGGCAAATGTTGATCAATCAAGAAATGTATTTGTTCTTTGCGTGGTGATAAATATGGGGATGACCGATCAAAGAGTTCCAAGAAAGGTGGCTGCATACTGATTTTAAGAACACAGAAAAATCTGAGTAGGGTGTGCATCATTTAGTGGAGTTCTTTTAGAAAGCTTGAATGTTCCAGTTAACGGTAACATCCTATGCTTATTTCACATTGTGATCGAACGGTATTTCAGTTTAAAATTGAAACTTTGAGTTGAGAATAATTCATCTGTTACATGAAGCCAGGGACTTAGTCGACCCTTCGAATGCAGAGCTTTCACAAGAACAACCAATTTGACCAAGTCTCGCTAGTGGTCCTTATGGGCACGACCGCTCTGTGACCCAGCGGGTCATTGTAGTACTTAACTTTGATCACCGCGTCGCTGTAGCAGCTGTTTGTCAGGAAAGAGGTGTCAAATCAACTAAATATCAGAGGCCGAAAACGAGACTATTTCGCTAAACGGACCAGCCAAACAAATATTTTGATTCTACCTGGTCCGTAGTGTGTCGATCTACCGAAAATGATTAAGTAGTCAGGTGCACTAGCATACCATGTTTCGCCATTAGGCGGTTCAGATAACGAAAGTCGTGAAGGGGGGCTTCAGTATCGGCAGTTAGATAGCTAAAGTAATTCGAAGTTTCTTCCCGTGTCTTCCAACTAGATAAGTGTGAAGGTGGGGCCACGTGCTTGAAATACCGACTGTTGCTATCACAAAACTGCTTATCTTCTGTGACCCGAAATCTCTACGTCCACCTGGACCGAATATTACTCGTCCATCGATGCATAGAGGACGATCGGCGAAGTTGGCTGTTCTTCATTCATGAGCTTGTTCAGCCGTCCGCTTGCCCAATATATCATTCCGAATAACTGAAAGACAACTATGATGGTTTCAAAAATGCTCTTGATCCAGTCACGTGCAGAATTTAGCTTGTAAATGTTAGACCTTATGGAGTTGCTGAAAATGTGCGGTCAAGTGTAAAAATGGGCGAGGTACAGGGCCTGTAGAATCTGAGTCCCCTTACCCCGCAAAGCTGGTGTGTGAGTCCCCCAAAGAGCACTATTTGGATTCTTCCGCACATAATCTGCATGAAAGATCTACCTGTAGTCTTAGACAGCATCTGCCTCCTGTTCGCAGATGATGTTAGTCATCAGTGATCAATGAATCCCAAATGTAGAGGAACCTAAACGACATTTTCATCTGGCTTCACTACTTGCCAACCACTGCCTATGAGTGGTCGCTTGTCAAATGATGAAAGCTGTGACGAATGTAGCTGTTTCACTGGGGCCACAAGCATGAACGACTTGGAGGCTCTGGTTGGTCGGATTTTCTTAGCATTGACTCAGTGCACAATTGTGTCCTTCAAAACACGAAGAGCGTTGTTCCTACTCAGTAGGGCTGTAACAAGTCATTCCGATGTTTGGGTTCCATTGCACTGTGTTTGTCCGTCTAAACATGAGCTTCAAGGTCTGACTGCTAGACGGGCGAAATGTTTACGTAGAGAAGTTAAAACGATTGAGGAGCAATTTGATCGCCGTACACAGGATGAAAAATGGCACACTGTTTCTTAAAAAGAGTTGTAGGAGAGATATACGGTGACACAGTGAAATACCGCTGCATAATAGACACAGTCACACTACGAGGGGTGTTTTCTCCCATGTAGTATCTAATCTCACAAGCAGTTGTAATAAGCTTAACTCCTCAGAGAGAATTGACTGGCTTCTTGGTCGGATTTTTCCCAGATATCGTCTGACCTCGGTAATGGCGTGTCCAGAAAAAACTCGTTTTTCCGAGCGTTTTTTGTTGCATAAAGCGTGTTGTGTCATATCTGGATTTCGCATGACTAACTCTATACACAATAGTTACGAGTCTGTTGTTGTGCGTGTCGCTGCGTCAGTGTCAGGTGCTTTTTTCTCACGGGCCAACTGCTGCGAATCGAAGCTGACAAGATTATGAATGACTGTTTTTCCGCGAAGCCATTGTAACCGAAGCTGGAATCTTCCATGAACACCTAGCACGCTGCGGGGTCGCCCATAGAACCCCCCTCCGTTTTCCTGGATTACCCTGGTTTTTTAATTCGAAAGCAGAATACAAGTTACAGTTATTTATCGTCTGAGTTAAGTGCATCTGTTTCGTTAGATTTTGATGATGATAATTTATCGAATAATGGATCTGCGCAAAATCGGAGAACTCAACACTGTCCGTGTTTGAGAAGTACCGGAGATAAGCAGGTTCAAATCTAGCGAAATACACTCATTTGCAAACAAATTTGGTTTTGCGAGAGACACCTGGAACCCAGCTTAATCTCTCGTTTGTGATGTTTCTAAGCGATTTGGTTTCAAGTCGAACATAAGGTTGACGGAAACTCGGGGACTGCGCCTACCTGATGAGCCCCAAGAAGGGTGAAACCGGTCGTGGGCTGTCGAAGACTTTTCAGCAACCTTGTGAGTAGTGTATTAGGTTCAAATCTACTTTTGAGCTGTCCAGTGACCTTGGAGAAATCGAAAATGTTTCCCTCGGAGGTATTCACTCTTGGGGTTTGAGGAGACATCGTAACCCCGACGTACTGACAAATATGCAAATTGCGTATTATCTAAAAGAGACTGTTTTGGCTGCATGTATTACTTAGGAGTTTTAAAACGTCACACAACCTCATTCATACAGACAGAAGTAAATTCCGGCGCTTACTTTGTAAATCCGGTAACTATTTTATGGTGGTACGCAGCAAAATATCAGGTTGTTGCCACGTGCACCGACTACACTTCTTCAACTGATATCTGTGCACGAATCGACTTCATTAGTAGTCTGTCGTTTAATGATTTGGTCGAGAATTGCAAGTCGAACGACTGAAAGCAAGAGTCAACTCGTTATTTGTCTTGAGAGACCGAGTGCACAAACCGCGAATGAACTGGCGGCTTCCAAACTGCCTAGCATCTACTCTACCGGCCAACCCACCGATAACGTTGTGTCAGTTAAACTTGAGAATTACGTGTGATTTCGAGACATTGCATTTGGATTTTTGGGACATCGGACTAAGGATGCTGCATTTTCATAAATGAACGGATCGTCTGTACATTTGACTTGATTTGGCTGCACTAACACAAACATGTTCTTCGTATATCGACTGCCTCACTGCGTACCATCCGCCGGTGCAGAATTCGCCCGTGAAAACTAATACATGGCTTGGAGACGAAGTATTGAAACAGCACCGCTTCATATCGTCTGCCAATTCCCAGTCTCAGTAATACTGCATCCCGTTATGCCGGCGTCACTTAACCAGTGGCCTTCAGTTTTGTTCTTTGACTTATCTGAAATTATGCGTCTACCGTCTGTCGCATCGTTTTCCCCGCATTCGTGACTTTGCTGTTGAATACTGTGGTGCCATGACCATCACTATACACACGCTGCTAACGTACTGATGTCTGCGTCCTCCTCTCCTGCGGACGATCTTTGTTTCGAACTGCACTAAACTAGATGCAGTAATTATGACCAGATTTGGCGCAGAAGTTTAGCTCCTTTTGTTTCGGACTTCTAGCCGCTATGCACTGGAAAGTTCGGATGGCAGCTATTCCTTCATGTGCTGGTTCCAACCACACAATCATGATTGTTCACTGAGTTGTCCATCACAAAACTTCAATGAATCCATGCTTGGACTTCAAAAGCGCTCGTCTCTTTCACACTCTTCCTTTCACCTTCGGTGCTTCTGTGGCTCATAGACTGGGTCGTTGCCATTCTTGGCTTGAATGTTAAGTCCTCCACGTTAGACTGCTTGTTTAACAGTACCAACCAATGTGGGTTTCCCCTTACGTTCCTTCAACTACTTTAATCTCCCTCGACCCATGCTTGATGATATAATTCTAGCTGTGGTTACACCTTGCAGTAGTGTTCCAGGATAGGGCTTTTTTCTTCTCACCTGTCCGTTTTGGTTCGTATGAATGGTTGCCTCATTATCGCCTCATCTGTCTCCGACAACCTGTCCTCTCCGGCTAATGTAACATCGTTTTCCTATTTTGCTAACGCCACAATCCTCGTGAACGAGGATTGCCGTGCAATTCACGCAAACATTCAACCATCTAACCCGATTTTGTTATCTGGTTTGTAATATCCCACTGTTTGATCGATCTACTCACCCCATCTTTGTATCATCAGATTGTAGTTCCGTGTCACATTCAAGACTCGTGTCTTACGGTCATCGTTATATTTGAAGATCACACCACCAGATTTCTTTGTTGACGAGTATCCTTTCGTCATTCGTTTTCACTCACAAACGGTTTCTGCCCCTTGACCTACCCTTTTTTATAACCACCGATTATCAGGTTCCCCTAAGACTATCCTGTCTGTTTTATTGATTTCTCAAAGATCTGCTATTGGGTATCCGTTCTCCAACATATTGACATTTCTAAGAACATTCAAGGTTGTTTAGCCTTGATGTGTACCAGCTGAGTTTTCTATGAATACCCTACGTACCTAACAAAAGAATTTTGTCTGGATTTTCGATTTTGAATGCGTTGAGTTTCATAGGTACTTCAATACAAAGTCGTCCGGTCCTGGCAACTTTCGCGCATATCTGCGACAGCGTCTGGTCAACCTTTATTCAGCTTACTGCTGGATACTACTGTCGTCAGTTGTTGGGCCTGTGAAATCCGCACACTCTCAATTCATTGAGCTAAGATTCCTTCCTACTCCAGGCTACCTGTGATGATGAGCTTCGCTCACCTTTCCCAAAAGCCACTTCTGGTCGTTCCCGATCTTATAAGGTCATCTTTATCTCGTTACAGCGCCTTGTTTGCTCCAATTAAACACTAATAACTGCTCAATCATGCCATTGTGCGGGGGTGTTGGTGATGCAAGAACGCCTACGCCAGAGGAGAAGCAAAAGCTAGAAAATGTGGTAAGCTTTCCATTTATCTTCATCCTTTTTTCTTCCAAAGCTTCATCGATCGTTACACGCACATCTTGGCTCGAAACCAGATAGTTTGGAAGTTGTTCAGGTGGCTACCCAAGTCGTATCGGGAACAAATTACTTTGCCAAGGTATATTCTGTCATCCTAACATTGGTTTATTCTTCCCACAGGTTAAGTTGAATGGCGACAACTATATTCACACACGTATCTACGAGAAACTACCCTGTCATGGAGGAACTATTGAACTGCACTCAATTCAGAAGGATAAAACACACGCGGATCCGTTGGGGTACTTTTGATTGGGTAATCTGGTCATCATATGTATCCTTTTCTCTACACCTTTTCTACTCTTTTTGAAAGTACTTTGGAACGACATTCTTCCTCTATGTCGCCATGTTTGTTTGTTTGTTTGTTTGTTTGTTTTATCCAGTTCATTCTGTTATCAGACTTTACAACTCACTCTAACATTGAATGTGGGATGATTTTTTGTCGGTTATCGGATGACAACGAAATATAAATTATTACGAATTCAAATTTCATTGACGATTGTGCTTTTACCTAATGAATACTGAGTTTGAAATCCGATCCAGGACGGCTCAAGACATCCAGCGAACAACAATTTGGATACCGAAGCTTTCGTCAATCGATCATTAACTAAATCAAACGTACATCCTACGGAGACTTTTTTCGTTGTACTACACTAGGACCCATCGATTGGACTCATCGAAGATGTCGCTTTCGACAGGAAGTGGACGTTCCGCATGTCGTTATAATGCGATCCGTTCTCGTGATTTGAAATCTAGCCTGATGAGATATTTGTTCGTTAATCTCAGCTTAGCGACAATTCATGGGGAAACTTGGCTACTTGAAAGCTGGGAACCCAGTAACCGTAGGTCCTAAAAAAACCGACACGCCCGACCATAAACACTCAGCATAAGAATTCGGACGCACTAAAGGGGCTCTACAGAATGAAACAGACACATATGGAACGATTTCGGTAATCGGTCATTGATTGAATCTAACGTATTATCGTCAAGGACCCTCCTATCGTAATATGAAATATTACTTCAGCCAGAGATAATGCTGCTATATAAATTCCTCTGGTCACATTTTCTGTATTATTGAATCACATTTCTAAAAATCTTCTGTGACGAAAGCGGGCGAGCTGGATTTCTCGCCACCAAATCATCCACATTGTTCAACTAGCCGTAGGTAGACCTAGGCTGAACACACTACTCTTGAGGTTGCTGAAAACTATTAAACAGTCCATGACCAGTTTCACCCTTCTCGGGGCCCACCAGGCAGTCTCGGTACCCGAGCTTCCGTCAACCTTATGTTCTACGTGGACCGGAAGGTCCGTGGTTCGAACCCGACCGCTTCATCTCGACTTCCCTGTCTAGGCTGGGGCAACCCGGCAGTATCTCAGCCCTCGTGACTCCTTCGGGTGGCATGGCAACTAGGCACCGAAAGGATGTTACAGCTGAACGATTTTTGTACGTGGACTCACTTCTCGTTTTCACACCAATTTTTTACCTGATGAGACCCAAGAAGGACTAAATCTGTCGTGGGCTCTCGAAGAGTTTTAAGCAATGTTATGAGTAACCTGTTCAGTCTAGAGAATGTACTGCAATATCTCGAATATCGTATCAATTGAAATATGAGGCGGCCTTTGGGCCGCACTTTCAGTTGAGGAATATCATAAACGAGAGATTCAGATGGAACACACCTAGTTCTTCTGCAGGCTTCACGCTGAAATGGCGGTTTAATGAAGGAGACAGTGATGTGCAGCAGGTTGGTTTGCTCCAATTCAGTCTGACAGTTAGTTACCTGATTTGTCAGAGTTTGTTTGCCTATTTGTGCTGTGAAACCGAGTAAGGTCTTTGCAATCGATGAAACAGGTACTGATATCAATCAGCTAGCTAACAAAAACAGCAGCTTGTGGTTGCTTGTGATACTAATTTGTGCTACAAAACCGGGAAGCCTTTGTACAAACTTATTGACTCAGTTTGTTGATGATTCACATCCTGAACAAATCCAGTAGAATCCATAGTTATTTTGGAAGTAGTCCACTGGCCCAACAGAGGTTGCAACAGTGAAACGAGGCTAAATTCGATTCAAAAAGTTTGAATGTTTGGACTTGTTCTTGGGAGAGTTTGGCGAACTCAAACGCATTTGACACCTTGACGAAATGACCGAAGAATGGAGCGAATCACTTTTGGGTGCAATTCCTGATGAAAGAATCTGTGCACCCAAATATTGCAAAAATAGCAGGCGGAAATCATCCAAATGTGTTTTGAAACCCAGACGAGTCTGGTTTGATCTCAAGGTGAGCGTTGTGTGAACCGCGGTTGGAGTTTACGACAGATAAATGGACATTTCTCTGGCAGCCATAATGTGGCATCCGATCATAAACTATGGTTATCCTCCAGGACGAAAAACAACCTTATGTTTTTGACACGGAATTCGCCCATTGAAGCCTCCATAAGGTAGTCTATAGCTGAAGCATCCCAAGGCGGAAATCACAGTGGCAACGTTCTTCACCACTCATGAGGATTTACTCGTCAGGTGTTTCGGTGAAATAGCCGATTGCATTAGCAGTGATGCAGTGCTATCACGTGGTACCGGCGAACTTTTCTCAAGTGACCTTTCATTTGAATGGTATCAGTTTTTGGAACAATGGAAATACGGATTGAATTCGGAGAAGCAACGCTCAACAACTGCATGGAACTGCTCTTTTAGAAGACTAATGAGTCCCAACTTCCCTCCATAATGAAATTGTTTTCGAGATGGTTCATTGGTTAGAGCGCGATGACCGGAAGGTCCGTGGTTCGAAACCAACCTCTGCATCTCGACTGCTTTTGTTCAGGCTTGGACAACCTGGCACTATCTCAGCCCTCGTGTTTCCTTCATGTGGCATGGCTGCTAGGCACCGGAAGGGTGTTACAGCTGAACGATTATTCTATCTTTTTTTAATGTTCCCGTGTAGGAACAATACGGCACACTTCCCGCATGAAGGTGGTGAAGTATTAGTACTTTCCGGCCGTATGAAACAGATGGGGGTGTGGGTTAGAATACTCGGATCCAGGTGGGGCGATTGTTTGCTGAATAACCAAGAGATGAATAGGCGTGTACAACTAATGCGATGTTTCTCACGCTGAATACTATTAAGTTACCGGCTGCCTCCTACATTAATGCGTACCTATACCGAAATGTATTATGAAACTGTACGACTATTAGGAATTAAGGTCATGCCCGAGCCGCAGGATACACACAAAAACAGATGCGAATTTATCAAAGTATCGATTACAGGTAAAATGTTGCACTCCACCCTAACATATGCTCCAAGTCGTGTTATACTGAGTACGCCACTTTAGACTTCTCGCTGGATTACTGCACACACCAATTCACCCTATTCCAGTAGTATGTGTCAGTAACGGATTGATATGTTCATTGAATGCCTCAAACCATCCACTCCATTTGGGTGTTCTGCGAAGGTGCATCCCTAGGGTGTGGGTTTTTACTTTCAATCATCTTCCGATTTCGCCGGAGTGTCTGAATCAGACTCAATTCTCGAGGAGGAGACAGCCGTATTATTGAAGCAAGCACTGATCATGCAATTCCAAGCAATTTGCCGTCATTTGTTGCAACTGTGAGGTGTACATACATGTAGTATGAAGGTAAAGACGTTTCAGAATGGTGCACTAAAACCAACCGTCTACCGCACGAGTGCTCTGTAAACTGAGCCACCGAGGACAACCATCCCTGGAGCGGTCAGAACCGCTCCCACTTTCTTTGGGATCATCGAGCAAACGGCCCAGAGTTTATTGCTATAAGCATATGTGGAATATCCCGGACAAGCAATCCAATGTGCGTCCTGACCCGATTAGGACCAATCGGAGGATGCGGTGGGGTCTGAATGCGCAATTTCCGGTTCAAAGTTCACACTATTAACCCCATATCAGCCGCGTACGGCGTACAGGAATTTTTGCATGCCTTATCACTTAATCGGTCTCATCCAGGACATGCAAGAAGCATGCAACAGATTGCTTTTCCAAGAATATCCAGTAGATTACAGTTGGCCTCCAAGAGGAAATCCCGAAGGAACCATCCAGTCCGGATGACCCAGAGCAGCCCTCACTGTGAGCGTCCACTTAGTGTGCTATGCTTCAAAAGACAGTGTAAAAACGTTAGATTGGATCCACTCAACAGTCCAGATTTGGTATTGTTCGGAGGCACAAGAGTTTGGTGAGTGCGTAAACTTTCAAGTGGATTATGCCAGTGTTTCGTTTCCTGGCAAAAGTACTTTAAGAACCCTGATGTTCTCAGATAAATAGTCTAGTGTGTTGATGCAAACACTTCAAGAGTTACGTATGGAAATTTACTGAGAATCCTATGACACATATACGCACTATCCATAGATTGAAAGAATGTGGCATGACAAATGGATAAGATTTATATTTTCTCATGAGAAACTTCGGGCAATTCACAATCTGAAAGACGATCTTGACGTCCACGAATACGTTTCATCCGTCTNTGTAAACTGAGCCACCGAGGACAACCATCCCTGGAGCGGTAGACCGGTATTTCACTCACACAATCAGCAAATCTCACGGTTAATCTATTCTGGCTTCGGGTTTCCATTGTATACCAGACCTTTTGGCGAACTGCACTCATTTTCAAATTAAGTCGGTGTTAATGGGAATTCAGGGGATTCAGGTGAATCCCAGTCCACTCTACAAGCGAGTAAAACTACACAAACCGCCCCATATTTCAGTTCGTACGATATTCGTGATATCGCATTACGTTTTCTTGACAAAAGAATATTTATGAGGTTGCTGAAAACTCTTCTACAGCCCACTCCCTATTTCATCCTTCTCTGGGAGGCTTATAGAAACTCCGGAAATGCGCCTACCTGATGAGTCTCAAGATGGGCAAAACCGGTTGTGGGTTGTCGTCAGCAACCTTGTGAGTAGTGTGTTCGGCCAATAAAATCCACCAGGTCTCCTTTCGTCTGTACTTCAATTTAATCAAACCCTTTGTATCATACTGTATGAGACCAGAGTGTCAGTAGTCAGACATTAAATAACTCACCGGAGCAGAAGTGCGCTTTGGTTACGAGTAACAGTTTATCGTGGAAGAATTTTGAAGCTTGCGACTGGCTAGTTTCATGTCACATGATTTTCAACGCAGCCCTCCTAAAATATCCAAATGATGCAGCTTCACAGGGAGTTCACTAATTCGTCTTAGAGTTGGGTGACAACAGAAGTAGGCTTTTACGCGTCTGATAATCGTCGCTTACTCAGAACATTTCCCCCACGAATTACATACAGCTCTTCTCTACATCGAATGGGCATCTGCGTTGCACACCTATTTCACGGTATTCTCGCAGTTCCGGCGAACTTAGCGTAACTCACCATCTGACGAACCTTAGGACTTCAATGCATTTGTTTACCGTAGTCGACCGCTATTTGATCAACGATCAACAACAAAGTGGTCGTTCACATTAGCATGTCTCACACACCACGCAGATTCAGATGCTCTTCGAGAGCGGCGAATTCAATGGGGAATCTACGGACGATAATTTAGCATTTGAGCCCAGAGGAAAAGCCAGATGGTCGAATTTCAGCGTAGTGGTTTTTCTGGGGAATTCCGCAGGTTGCATCTGTCTACCACATCGTGTAAGGTTAATTAGTATATTGTGGACCCTCCAATTTCGCAACTCAAGCTCACTTTGGGTCGGATGATATTTAGTATCTACGCTTGCAGCACACTTTGATCCGCATCAGTCGCACTCTGTGCAGATGTTGTTTATGACTGTCTCAGATTAGATTGGCGCACTTCTTTCAACAAGTCAAAAGACACACTTATCGTACCAGGCTGCAAAGTGAAAGATATGGGTCCCTAGCGGTCAATAGACCTACAGAGGAAAAGGTACCTTCAACCAGTTGATATGCACGCGTTTTATGACTTGTCCCAAGAGGCAGTTTTCCTATGACCACAACATTCCGCCGTAGTTTTTCTCAGACAGGAGTTTCCCTGTTTGCGAAACTATGTAACAAGCTGAGTATACGCCAACAGCTGGAGTCTCATTGTTTAACCTAGAACTGTGACACTTCCCTCTGATTGCATCCGCTTCGAAAGTCCGCCAGAATCACGTGGTTACTTCGCTAAACGTGCAGTCATGCATGATAACTTCAGTCAGCCCACGCTGACTGACAGTCATACCCAAATTGGAACAAAAAGAGTTCGTACTCGCAGCCTGAAATATCAACTACCGGCAACAGAAGAGCCGCGCCCAAGGGGGGCGACGGGCTTCAACTGCTGTCACCATGAATCAGTAAGCAGCCCAAGGGAAGGATAATTTCACAAAATGATTGAAACCGCCAACTGAGAAGTCATTACTCGATGAGCTAGTCAACACGTGTGACCACGTGACGTGGTTTCCGTGATTGAAGGATGAGTAGCACTGTCTTGTCTAAGTGAGAGCTAATCACACTGTTGATCAACTGTTCTTGTCCAAACACTTAAGTACTCAACCACCGTAAGTTTCGTGAGATGCGCAACAAGGATGAAACAGTGCTTCTCAACTTTTCAGCGTTGCGTGGCTTCACCATCGCTATCGAATGTTGTCAGTAAATATACTGGACGCTAATCTTTTCTTCATTTATGTGAGTTGCATGAAGCTGAGCTTGTACTCTTAATATTACAAATTAAGATGTGGGGGATGCCACACACAAGATTCACGACACTGCTTAGATTTTATGGGAGCTAATACAGTATTTTATCTCTTATATGTTATCCCGAGCAAAGATAGAAGTGGTGAGACCACACTGGGACCATATTTTCTTTTGTATGGTCTTATATGCTTTTGAAAAGTTAACCCCTCAAGAGTACTATGCACAGTCATGCCTATGTAGTTCTATCAATAACTTCGGAAGCGTAAAAACATTTCCGAGTTTGATGATGAAATTAAAGTATGTAACTCGTCCATTCTGTTACCTGTTTCTAGCTACCCACGATCTAGCCACAGCGCGACCTCTTGAGAAAACAAGGTCGGTAAACACGTACGTGTAGTATAGTTGGAAAGCTCGACCAAAAAACCATCGAAGGTGCTGAAAAAGGTCACCAGGAATTTCACTAGCTATAATTTGAGACAGACTGAGTGTGGCAACGCCCGTTACCTGTTTCTTGGGAAAGATAAAATCAGTTTGTCTGCACATCAGTTTCATAGTCTGGAATTCTTCTGAGCATCGGTAACAATAGGGCCTATTACATCAGCTATTTCCAGGAGGTTGCCGGCTGCCCTTGGGCCTCACAGCTCACCATACTGCTGTCTGGAGTAACTTAGTATAGATAAAGACTTCGTAGCTTCCATGAAAGTAGGTAGATTTATCGGCCGTCTAAGGATTTCGGTCCAGCTTGGCGATCCGGTCTAAGTTATTATCCATGAGACAACATGTCTGCAACTCGCTGTCATCAGAAGTGCACTTTTTCCTAGTTAGACCGCCTAGTATCGTTTTACTACGCATCCATCAGCAATTCCGATACTTTCTCGAACAGTAAACGAAAAAAAACAGGCTACTAAAGTCTCTAAGCTTCGGAAGATTTAACCGACGGATGCTAACCATGTAAGCTTCAAAATAAACAAAATTTTGTAAAAAAAATTCCTACCCAGATATACTGCTATAAAGACCCGCTTAATGAAGTATTTGCCGGTTGCAGACGTCAAAACTGCAGGCTTAGTTGAGCTAAAATATTTCTTCTAAAGGCAATACTGTTCTTACAAGTGTCTGACCGCTGGCATCTGTGTGATCACCCATCTCGAATAGGAGTTGCTGTAGAAATCTTTCGGTAGCAAAGCCTCACAAAAAAAACAGAGTATTTATGTCGTAGGGACACAACAATGAAATGGTGTTGTAAAGAAACAGACTGACTTGATGGATAAGTTCCACGAAGTATGCGTTGCGCTTTGTTCAGACATGGTGAGTGACTTTTTCCGTTTGTGATTCAGAATTCGCTATTAGGTTGATGAGTCCACTGAGTGAACAGATTGCTATCATCTGAGCAGTCTATTTAGGCCCTGCCATCTCTGTAAACCCTTGAGCTTCCGGATTATCCCAACGATGAGTTTCAGATGTTCTTTGGAAAGCTTATTATCAACTGTCTTATTTGTTTCTGTGGCAAGGGGTTTTAAAGACAGCACACCATAGTGGAAATACCTTTCTTGAGCATTGAATATGCCCTTTGATGCTCACCTAGCACATGACAGTGTTTTCCTCAAGGCCGAAACAGCCTTTTCAGTGAAACACTGATTCCCGCTCGGGTCTGAACACCCAAACCAGTTTCTTTTTCCACACTTTCTAGCCACTCATTTGCTGCGCAAAGTCCACGAAACTCAAGTTCACCAGGAACCAGGAACAGCCTTTTTAAATGATGAAATTCGTCCTTGACAATGAATTGTTCAGCTGCTGCCATGAAAAGTCTTCCCCACACTTATTCAACGCGTTGCAAATTCACCACCATCTTTTGGTGATTCTGTCCACTTCCTTCTGCGTGGTACGTGGATGGTAGTCAGCAGTGGGACCTTCCTCATCTTCTTGCAATTCACATATGGCTCATGCGGAGGGATTTCTTAGAAACTTAGCAAGATAGATTAGCTAGAATTTCATCCACAAGCAGTTCCATCCGGCCACTCTAACTCCAATACAGGTGTTGCCCAGTCCAGTCTGTCGGTAGGTAAAACTTCATCCCCTGATCATCTCCAGCATCCGCGATCCGCGTGTCATCGTTCATTTATTCCACACAAGCTGCCACTTTCTTCTTATGCAGATAATATCTCAACACTGAATACCACTCACAATCGAGGACATTCCATTCATGGTCGTGATAAATTACTGGTCGGACGTATGGACATATTCCATCTGGAGGTCAGCTCAGTGTTACCGATTAGATCAGGGAAGTCACCTTGATATCAATGAGCCCTCAATGAGGACCAGCAACATCAGTTTTAGTGCCTCTTATCATCAAACCTAAAGTCTTGACAATATTTAGGCAGCAGCTGTATTACGTGACAAACAGTGGAAAGCAGATAGTTCTGGGTTGAACAGGAACGATGAAAATAAAAATGTTATCCCCAATGGTATTTCACGCACTGTTAATGACCCAGGCTTAACTGGAACATACTGTGCTCATGTAATCGTGATCAACTCGACCAGTTTTACAGGGCCGGTCGGTTGGCTACTGATTAGTCGACAATCTAACAGGTGTGGCAGATGCACTTCTTTCGTGTAAAGTAAGCTTACAAAAATAGCTTTACCCTTCGCAGGGATACCTTGAGGCGGAACAAGGATGATTTCCCCCGGCATATTTTATATCTTTTGGAATCAACTTAATCCTTGAAAGAGCAACTATGCCACTCTGGTGAGACATCCTGAAGAGACTGACCAAACCGAATCCATACGGGGAGATTTATACCTGCTGAGGGTTGTCCTCCCAGAGAGGGACAAACTAAGGAACCACCAGCCACAACCTAAACTTGCTGGTCGACCTCAAGTATTGTCATACTGTTCAGTACCTACTCCGCAAGGTTCAACCTTGCCGGAAAGATTTTACGGGAGTAACCCGAAAAATTACACAAAGCGATTGCGCTGAGGCGATTTGGGTTCAAATTTGTACTGCTTCCCGCGATAGGAGTGTGAAGGATGTTTCCCAAAAACGACAGGCAATTCAACATTGATGAAAGGGGAATTTTCATCAGTTAGTCGGGTATAACGTGAACAATTCCTGAAAATTTAACCAATGCGAGCCATGAGTTACATTGAAAAACCTTTTAGTTGCCAGGATACGTGCCCGTTTTCTATTCAGTCGCCTGAAAAAATAAATAAAATGTGTACGTAATTGGTTTTGGCCCTGCAGCGGTCTTCTGAATCAGTTTGTAGAGACATCTTTATACATTCAGATGGTAGACTCAACCTGGTCTAATTGATCAAGTAGGAATGATTGATTTACTCCGCCTCAAGAAGTTCTAGTGTTACGTTTGGCGTCGTTTGACGTCATTTTTGGGTCACTTTTAAACGAACCTAGCCAAGCTGTATGCTTACTGATCGGTAGACCGTACAGTAAGTGATTTTGTTGGTCTAGCATGTTCACCAAATACGTGTTAGGACAGTGACTACCATAGGAAAGTCAGAACCGCTCCCACTTTCTTTGGGATCATCGAGCAAACGGCCCAGAGTTTATTGCTATAAGCATATGTGGAGTATTCGGGACAAGCAATCCAATGTGCGTCCTGACCCGATTAGGACCAATCGGAGGATGCGGTGGGGTCTGAATGCGCAATTTCCGGTTCAAAGTTCACACTATTAACCCCATATCAGCCGCGTACGGCGTACA